>APFE031446068.1:0-39741 GCA_000404065.3 Pinus taeda | reverse complement strand
TATTCGCATGGCTAGAATCGTACCAATTCGGGAAGTAGAGATGAAGACCCTGGATCTAGTTTCCACCATCCAGGCTGTGAGGAGTTTTGTATTCATTATATTGTAGACCAATCATAAACAGATGGTTGCGTCCATACTGCGTCTACACGAGTCTATGATTATGATGTATTATAAAATCATTCATGTATCAGAGTAGTTAGTCTGTTAGTTAAAGTTTTGATCTGAGTATGGGAATGCCTACCTCAACGATGATATGATCTTATCCATGTATTTTGTGTTGAAAATTGCAGGTTCTAACCGGGCTTTCCACAAGATAATCCTTGAAATGATAAAGTACTTCACCCTTCCTAGATGATATAAAAACCTTATCTATTACAGGCTTCGCACTTTAGGGGGCAATCTGTTACACTGAAATTTGTCACCATGACTATCTGCAGTTAATATGGCTCCATCAATAGTCATATTATCCTCCTTTTCAAGCCTAATACCTCTGCTCTTCATGTCAAGCTTCAAAAAAGAGAGAAAGTCACTAAAACATGTTTATCTCTGGGTATGCAGGTTCTCTCTACCTTGCCTGCGTGTATGCATCCAAACTCATTGTACCTGCGTACTTGTACGCTCTGTAAGCCAAAGGTTGGGTGCGTACCCCTGTAAAGGTCAAAAGGCGCGAGTTTCATCTTAAAAAAGTTACTTGTGGTCACTTCTAGAGCCTTCTTGAAGAGTGTTTGACGTGTATTGAGTGCCTCCAGATGGTTCATGCATCCCTATGATAGAGGACCTTATCCCATCAAGAGAGGAGCTACCCCATCCAAAAGAGGGGGTATCCCATTGATGTTGGAACTGAATAACTTCCTCTAGAACACTATAAATACAGGCCTTGGGCCAGAGAGGGGAGGTTGAAAGCTGAACATTCCAAAGGGTAGATGCTGCTGGAATTAGGACTTCCATTGTAAGCTTGTGAGGAGAGATTACCATCCTTTCTTGTTTCATTTGGAAGTGGGTGAGCTTGTCAAAGTAGAGGAAAACTCTTGCTGGACCCTAGGAGGAACTTGCACAACACCAAGGCTCAGGTTGTAATGGTTCCTTTTTTGTTTCCTTAATACAAATAAGTCCATTCTTCTCAATGATTTGTTGTTAATGAATTGTTTCATGTACTCCTTGGTCTATATGATGAATATGCTTTTTCTTATGAAATATTAAGGTGTTATGTAATCGTTTGACTGTTAGTGTATGCAGGTCTTAAAGTGAAGGAGGAGCTCATCTGGATCAGCAAGGCTGGACTGCTACAACAAGCGTTGGATTTGAGGTATGATCGAAAAACACTTGGTTTCTCATAGAATAATGTATGTTTAGAGAAGGATTGCTCTTGTTTGTTTTGTTTGTCACTAGAGAGTCTTAGAATCCTAGGGAGGTTAGTTTTGTCAGCAAAAATAACTCTTTTCGCATGACAGCCTTATCTACAGTGGATGCATAATATGTGGCTGTTGCATCTTGTTTCACACTTCTCTGGATGATGCAAACATTACAAGATATACAAATCAAATGTTTTCCACCCATCTCCATCCTATGTGATAATACAAGTGCTATTAGTATTTCAAAAAATCATGTTATGCACTCCAAGACCAAGCATATTCCTATTAAGTATCACTTTCTACGAGAACAAGTGCTTGAGAAAAAGGTTAAATTGGAGTATGTTCCCTCCAAAGAACAAGTTACTAATATATTTACTAAATATCTTCCCAGAGAAGCATTTGAATATGTAAGACACAAATTGGGAGTTGTCTCTACCTCATTTCATTGTTAATCTAGTATGTTCATTATACAGGTGAAAATTCAGAAGGTTATTTCTATACGTCATTTTCATGGAGTATATTCACCTATATATGGGAGTTTCTTTGAAGACAGTTGTGTATGTTTTTTTTTAATAGAAAAACAATGGGACAAAATCAAGATTAGCCTCTGACATCCTACTAACAACTATGATTTGATTTTTTTTGGACTGGTGTTGATCAGTACAGTCTACTGATATGGTATTGATTCATTTTTTTCTCATTGATATTTATCTAATTGATGAAGATGCTTTGATGAATGAGTTGTTGAAAATGAACATATAGCATAGGTTTAGGGGGAGCATTAGCCTTGTAGAATATAATGCATTGTTGGCATTATGGTTGATGAATTATGCTACTATTAAGATACTTTGGTCTCAGTTATTAATGTCATATCTGTCATTTCATGTAAAGGTCATGTGGAGACCTATGATGTAATAATTGTCATATTCATTCATGTATGGAATTTTGAGGTCATGTCAAATATGTAATCCCACTTGGTTGGGTGGTTGAGTCAAATATGTATCCCCACTTGGTTGGGTGATTGATGTAAGTATGAGTCCTTAGTGATACAAAGGTCATACTCAATTGAGTTATAGAGTCATGTTCTTCATTTGAAAATCTTTCTGAAGATTCATCATGTGCTTAGGGGGAGCATAGACAATATATTTCAAATTAGATCCAAAGGGGGAGCTTTGGTTTGCCCTTGATGTGAAAGGTGGAGAGTATCTTGGTGTTTGAATAAAAATTATATGATGTATCTAATAGGTTTCTACAGGTTGAGGCAATCAACGCCAACATGGTTGCGATCAAGTCCAAAGGGGGAGATTGTTGGCATTGTGATGCATGTGTTGTTCTTGATGGAAACTCACTTGTAATAGAACAGGTATATGCTAACTAGATGGATCCATAGGTTAATTAAGAGGTGACAAAGTGGTGGAACAAAATAATAGAATGATGGGACAAAGGTTTATAGATCAGAATCAGATTCTTGATAAATGTGAATATTTGAAGATCTATACACGGGTTTGTCAAGGCCAAGTCACCTATACACACGGTTACAAAGAAGCAAAGTATTGTACATTATGGCACACTAATTGAAGAATACCAAGGGTCCTTACCATGGTATTAGCACAGAATATTGATTTCACTAACGGTTACTTTATCCCGTCCAAGATTACCGTCGGCACTATGTAGTTTTGACCCTTGGTATTGGCTAAGGCTCTAACTATATAAGGACATAAAGATCAAAGTTCTAAGTGTGCATGTGAAAGGTTTGTTGATGAATACTTCAATTTGACGTATAAGTGCATTGTAAGGGCCATAGTTGACACATAGATTTGAAGTAATTATGCACCGATGGATATAGTGATGGATCAGGATCATGAGACCTGAAATGACTTTCTAGTATATGTTCTACTCATGGATTGACTAGCTCTAAGTATTGAAACATGTTTTTAACTCTGAATATTATGATCTGGGTCTTTCTGAAGTTTTGAAGACCTGTGTAATTTTAGGTCAAAATTTGCAGATTTATACGCATGTTGGTCTCGGTTAAGTCTTGTATGTACGTAGGTTCATTTCTTCAAAGTCACATATATAAAGGAAGGGTTTTTATTCATAAATGAATGATTAACTTGATCAGTGTTGTTGTATCTTTGTTGTCTATCAATGATGTCTACATATTGATCTAGGTTGAGTGATAATGTCTGAAGTAGAACTGATTGAATAATGAAGTTGAATTTGGTTAGATGTTGATTGGTTGAAAA
Organism: Pinus taeda; assembly: GCA_000404065.3. Lineage (NCBI taxonomy): Eukaryota > Viridiplantae > Streptophyta > Pinopsida > Pinales > Pinaceae > Pinus > Pinus taeda. The sequence goes on along the minus strand of APFE031446068.1, from coordinate 36,143 downwards.
TATTATTGATGTTGCTAACTGTATGAGGGTTCTGTACACTAACAAAATATTTCAAAATAACTCTTGTCAACTCTATGTTTGATTCAGAATTACAAGTTTTTAGTATAATGAGATATATATGTAGGTTTATCTACAAAAAAGTGCATATACACGTGGGTTTCTTTAAGTGAAGTAGCGTATACATGTTGGCATATGAATGATCAGGGTTGCAATTGTTTTTGTGTGTTGATGCAGTATTTTGAGTTTAGTTTTGTATTTTGGTTACAATGATCTCACTGTTCTATTTGAATTAAGTTGGTGTTTGCTTGAGTTGATCTACAAAGTTGTGATGTATTAAATTAGGTGGATCCCGTGTGAAAATTTATGAAATGTGGTCCATGGATGTTGTTGAGGTTTAGAGCTTTTAGTGAGGAAGTTGAAGCTTCCTGCCAATAGTAGCTAGTAATCAGATCAAGGGGTTGGAGCTCCCTATTGGGTCAATTTACTATGCGAATTAACAGAAGTATTTAATTGTCAATCCGGGTTTGTAGAACTTAGAAGCATGTCCAAAGTCTATGGATTCCAATGGTAGTCAATGTTATAAGCTGAAATATAAAGATTGAAAGAAATGCATATTACAAATATAAAATCTAATTAAGTAATTTCTGATTCACTTATGTAATATGTGAGGGATGATTTTCCTAACTTAGGAGAACCAGGTTTTCCTTCCCTACAATACTACTTTCACGAAGAGAAATCCAAAAGCACTAATTAACAATGGTTTATGATCTAGAAGATGTAAAATAGAGGTTCCTAACTAAGGAGGATCAGGTTTTTCTTCTTCACAATTCTTTCTTCAAACTAGAAATGCATAAATAACTTCAAATAAGAAGAGGAGAATGAAATTCAGTTTTAGTTCAAGATCAAATAGAAGGGGAATTTAACTTAAATTCCCAGGTGTCCCTTCATATGTAGATTAGAGTTAAACCAATATCCATTCAGCAACCATAACACATCTAAATACATTTGAAACGAGAACTAATTTATGAAAACTATGAAAATTTAACCAAGAAGTGCACTTAGCTTGGTGTGGGGGCCCTCCACCCTTGCCTTGCACACTTGAAGAAATATTAGCTACAAAAACTTCAGTAAATCAACTAATCATGCATAGAAAATTGAAATGAAACAGGTTCTTTAATTAACTTTCAGTCTTCAAAGAGTCTCAAAATCAGATTACATAAATTCTACATCCTTAAGCCTTCAATAGTCTTCGCTTAAATAGAGAAATAATAAACAAAATTGACTACAAAGTCTATAAAAACCTTATCTATCATGATCCCATATGTCATGGTCGAATCCACCCATTTAGTTACACAAAATTTGGAAAATTTCCAAAAATCACTTATTTTGGCATATTCCCTATGGATTTTCTAGACATCAGGTCATGTTTGACCAGAGTTGACCAGGTCTGTTTTATCTTGGTTTGACTGAACCAATAGGTACATGTCTATTCTTAGTTCCAAATATTTCTAAATCCATGCTCATATCACACCCAGGTGTCCTGCAAGTATGAATTCGATGGAGCAATTACGGGAATTTTCAGTTCTGTCCAAAAATACTCTTAGAAACCCAATTTTTACTAAAATTTCTAAAAATTGAAAAACTTAATCTAATTACTCGAATATGAAAAATAAGGGTAAAATGAAGCATATATGAGTGGAATAAAGTGGAATATGATGGTAATTAAGTGGGTTTATGATAAACATAATGACCAAAATTGAGGGCCAACACTCCCTTACAGTAGGAGCTAGAGAACAAGTGAAGTTGTAGCCTTCATCAAGTGGGTGCCTGTGTACTGGAATGAGTCTACATTAGTACAAGAATGTAAGAAGTTTTTGATATTAATAAGTTTGATGACTCAGACGAAAACAAGAGTTTTTTTCTCTCACATTGGGTTTCCCCCGTAAATCTTGGTGTTCATGTGTGTTGCTTATGTGTGATACTTTATTCTATTCTTACTGTACCTACTTATTGCTTATCATATGCCTGATAAATCTCTTACATTCTATTTTAAGTTTAACAAATAAAGAATTAGTTGTTTTACAAGTTTACTAAGCATACACTAGTTTCTTTTACAACATTCGTGTACATACATGAGTTGGGTTCATTAAAGTCGCGTACATATTTCACAAAGGAAAATTATTATTCCTTGTTTTTAAAATACTGATTCACCCTCCCTCTCAGTATTTTCGCCAACACTTATTGCAATTCGATGATGATGATGTATGATGAGTGTTTGGTTGTTGTAGTGTTTAGATTAATGGTCTTGTTGGTTGGAATTGATGTCAACATACTTATGAAATGCCTAGTGGAGGAGATTTGGAGGCTGACTAGAGATGGATTCAAGACATGTTGTGTTGGTTAAAGATGCTCTTGTTGCAGGTGCTTGGATTACTACTACAGGTGTTGCATATGCTTCTAGATGTGTTGGAAGCATTGGAGTTGCTACTACATGTGTTGAGACATTTTTTATTGTGTTGGAGGTGCCTCTAGAGGTGTTGGAGGTAGTTGTAGGACTTGATGTTGTTGTTGCAAGTGTTGGAGATGTTTCTATAGGTGTTATGACTTAATGCTACTATTGTAGGAGCTAAATATGCTCCTACAGGTGTTGTGGGTGTTTGGACAAGTTGTCGTTGTTGCTTGAGGAGCTCAAGGTGTTGGTCTTGATGAGGAGTTTGGCAGACAAGGCACTGCAAGTCATTGAATTGTTGCAGATGTTATTGGCCATCATCATTTACATACTTGTTACAGAGGCTTGGAGGTGTGATTAGAAGATGATGAATTTATCTCTAAAGTTTGGTAAGGTCTTGAGATGATTTGATTGAGATTTCCTTCATCCTCTACCCCATTCACATGGAAGATGGGTCATCAGAGTGATAAAGAGTTTCCAGTAACTGGGAGACAAGCTTATGAGAGAAATTGAAGAATTTTAGTAAAATTTGGCTAGTGTTGTGCATGTGACTAAGAATTTTCATGACATTTTCTCTACATTCATTACACAACGCAGCTAATTTTGGTATTATGGTGATGTTCCTGATTAGAACTTGTTGGTATTTGGTTAGAAAAGGTAGTGGTGCCTATAGAAGCTAATCAAAGTTGAAAATATCAATAGGCAAGTGGAGTTAGTGGTTTGTGTTATATAAAAATTTACCTTCTCATTAGCTCAGAGGAGGAGAACATCTTGGACTAGAAGAAAACCTAAGTTATAGACCTATTTGTTAAGGTAACACAACCCAAAACTAGACATAAAGCGTGCCAATGTGGTCTACGAACCAACATAATTTGTTAAACTAGGGATGAACACTTTTTTCCTACAAGGTTGCATTACTAGATTTTCATGAGCTTCTGAAGGTCAAAAAGAAAGTTGACACACTGACACTCCATCTTACACTCAATACTGACTCGAAAAAGCTGGAAATATTCACCTCATAACTTTCAAAGTAAATTTCCAATCCTAATAGAATGAAAAGGAGAAGGAAAGAGAAATAAAGAGGAGAAAACATCTAGCTTTTTCCCAAACAAAAATTGTGAAGAAATTGGCAAGGAATGAGTCTCCCATCACCTATAAAGTGGAGGCTTGGCCACAATAATGAGGATAAGAATTTATGCATTGTTATGCTGTCATGATGTTGTTGAGAGAGAGAGAGGAACTGGGAGCTAAGGGAAGACTTGATACAACAATCATGGTTGTAATCATTCTTCTCACAACTGATAATATAGATCTACTCTTGTTCTGTCTATGTAATGATATCAATACCTTCTTTCTGTATATGTTGATTCAATTGTAAGGCTATGTTTATCATTTATGCATGCTAACTTTATATGATGTTATATGTTGATATATTGGATTGCTAAAGCTTCATATGTTATGAATATTACTAGGTGTTATTTCTAAGTGCAGTTCCTGATATGAGAGTTGATCAAGGATTCTTTCTCTGTCACACAGAAAACTCCAGTGGATTTGTTCTAAGGAAAAGCAAGTAATCCTTCTCTGTTGCTTTGTCAATTCCTAGAATAACATGATATGATTGCATGCATCTCAAAACTATTGTAGGTCCGTTGATTCCATCCACCTTAGGATTTGGGAAACCTAAGAGGGTTTTCTATCCACCACCTGTGCATTAATCCCTTCAACATAATTGGTGTCTCTACTTGGGACGTTCTTAGTTCCCAGATTTGATCTCCTAGTTCCTGGATCTCTATCTCTCTCCACTTCTTAATGTACTTCCCGATATAGATTTTTGTCACTTTGTGCACTTTCAAATAAATATTTTTTTTCACAACCTCTACTTAGAAACTGATTAGACTATTTTTAGAAACCAATATTCTGTAAATCACCCTTGTAGTGCCTTTAAGAGCATTATAACACTTTCCTACCTCTGGGAAAATGCGTTAGCTCTGTTGCTAACATCCTGTGTGCCTTATTGGACTGTGTTATCAACCCAAAATCCTGATATCCACCCACTTCTATTATTTCTGGTGTTTGATAGGTTTTTTTATGGTTTGGTCTTGGGATCTGCACTTGTGAAATTTGTCTCGTTGGTTGCATGCATGTTCATTTTTCTTTTTGAAGGACTACTTAATTGAATTTGATTTTGGAGAAAAGAAAATTGATTTTTTTTTTAGCTTTTTGTCATTTTTTAGTAGGTTATGTTCTGTTATATTGGGGTTTTTGTAAGAGAATTACATTTCTACATTTATTTTCATGTGTTAAGACTACATTAGGAATTGTGGTTAATGAAATTGCGTATAGTTACTCTCTCTTTATAAGAAGCCTTGTTCATTGAATGGAAATTTAAAATAATTTCTCTTACATGGTTTGAGTCAAACTCTTACTAAATTGCATGCATCAACACCTTCTCCGAAGAGATTTAATCAAGTTCACATAAAATTAACCACGTAATAAAAGTAATCAAGAACTATTTTTCTAGTATACACACATATTAGTTTAAGCTAGAGTCTTGGGATAGGTTGTTGTGAGTAAATTGCCCAGGACTAAGAAACTAAGACTGGTTTTATTAATGAGAGTAAAATCATGTTGCACTTACATCATCTGAGACCACTCTTCTTACAAGGGAGTTAAGCACGAGACAACATCAGAGTGTAAGAGAAGGTAACCCACCTTCGATTGCATTTGTTTTGGCATTATGGCTCAGTTTTTTGTTGGAATTGATGTCACTCTGATGGCATGAGTTGTTGATATCATGTGATGCAAAGGTATTTGTTTTATGCATTGGTTGCATACCTTAGTTCAGTGGTTGCAAATGTTGGTGCGAATATTTGTCATGTATGTTGATGCCTTGGAAGGTTGTGGAGTTTCTACACCTAGTTGACAGTGTTGGAGACTGTCAAGTCATGTTTATGGTACCTTTTGTGTGTGTATGGGCTTTATCTTGTATGATCAATTGTAGGCTCTATCATTGATGGTGTGAAGATCTTGCATAAGTTTGTTTAGTAGTGGAGAAAAAATGACCAGGTTCTAAGCAAAGGAGATATGCGTTTGACCATTCTCTATCCCAGTCACTTAGATGGAGGCTCATGAGAGTGAATAACACTTTATAATTGTTGGTAGGAAGTCCTGTGGGAAAAAATGAGGAGTTTCAGTTGAGTTTGTGCAGGCTTGTGTGTGCAACCGAGATTTAGAGCTAAAATTTCTCTACATTCCTCGCGCACATCAGATGCTTATTTTTTTCTGGCTTATCTTGTTTGAGACTCATCATGTAAATTTTGAAAAAAGATTATTAAACTTTTAGAATATGGTTAAAAGAGAATATTCATTAGTTAGTGAATTTAGTGGCTAGATTGAGTCAAGAAGCAACGAATTAAACCACTTCCGTCATATGAACAAGGCTCCACTATAGAATTGTAATTATTGATTTAACCATTACAAAATATTAGAAATAGATGGAGATCATGACTCTATTTGGTTGGTTCACTTGAGAAGAAAATGCGATGGTTGTGTGAGCTTGGAGATTGTGTGTGAGAGAAGAGTGGTGTGTGTGCAAACTATGTAGGGAATTATGCAGAAAACCTTCAACAGTTCACAATGGCAGAAGATGGAAGAAAAACTATGATTCAGCCAAGATATTATACAATAGTATGGTAATGGATTAGGAATGATTATAGATCATTTCCTTTATGCTTGTTCATCATGTTTTCATTAGATTATGTTTTATGTGTTAAACATGTATTTTTGATGGGATCATTGTAGTGATTGAGTGAGTTATGTAGATTTGTTTAAGTGAGATCAATATAATTTTTTGAGTCTATATTTCTATAGGTTGTCATGGATTGAGGGGGTCTGACCTAGGTTCAGTGTTAGTTAGCCAAACAAATCCCTACAATACTAGCCCTTTTGGCATCAGCCTGTGGGGTGTGGACCGAAGTCTCACCTGAAGCAGTATGGGGGAATGCTGGAACCAAGTTTTCGCACCCTAAGATGGTCGTGATGTCAGTTTATTCCTTCTATTCCTGCTTCCATGCAGGTTTTTAAGTTCTAGGGCTCTATCTTCCAAACCGCTTATTCCTCCCTTCAATACTTTTGCAAAAGGGTATAGCTAGCCTTTGCACAGCCCTAACCTTCGATTCAGATACTTTCGTGCTGCTAAGGTAGTGTATTGCCTAGATTGTCAAGTTATCTTAAGAATCTTACTTATCTTATCAGGTAATCAAAGTTAGCATCGCGTAAACATACGTTCTTACTTGCGTTCACTTAACCAACGTGATTACATACATTCATGCATCTTATAAGAATTATAAAGGAAATTCATACATAAAATGACAAGATGCATTAATCGAAAAAAAGACACAAAATTTGCAGAATACTTCTCTTTATTGATGTGTTTAAGTGATTACAGATTTTATTCACCCTGTGCATATAGTTGTAGGGGTCTGTGCACTCAACTGTGGACTTCCACCCTAGGCCTCTACTCACTCAACTATAGAGCCTCTACCTATGCTACGACCCAAAACTTAGACTTCTTACTTTAGAGTTATGACTATCTTACTCCGTTCATTACTACTACTTAGAGCTTACCTACTTAACTCTTTTTATACAATCCCATGGTCCGTGGACCATGGGTAGATCTTTTACAGCTAATTTTACTTTACAAAACTAAGGGTGGACAACCCTTTGTGACTCATGATACCTTCACGCTCTGTGACCACAAAAAGCAGAGACTTTACTATTTTATTACAAAATTCAACTCAAAACATGGGCTTTTAGCCCTAAAACTATCCTTGGGGGATCCCGTTCCCAACAAGCCCCCAACACAAACATCATGACTCACCCTTGAGTCACTTAGTAGGCATGGAGATATTTGCATGAAGCCCTTCTAGTTCAACTTAGATGACCACAACCTCAGTTGTGCACTATGTGGCGGCCGGCTTCGTGACTTCGACCATCTGCATGGTCACTTCTCCTGAGATGTCAGCCTGAAGCTTTTGCTGCATCACTTGCAGAGTTGCAAGCTTACCTTCAATAGATCCTATCACTATGTAAGCCTCATCCAGCCAAGGCTTCAATATTGCCTTCAACATTACTTCCTTGTGCAGCGCTGCATCCACCTGCTCCTTCAGTTGCTTGGCCTCTTGCAGCTTTGCTAGCCTTTGTGTCAATGTAACAGTTTGCGCTATGCCCTTAACCTCATCATAAGTTTGTTGTAGCTCGCACGCTTCTGTCTCTAGTCACTAGACACTAGGGTCCTCCTGCAAGCTTGTCAGGACCTCAAATGACTACCCAAAAAGATGCACGCATTCTGCTACTACACTATCCACTATTGCTACTACTTCTGTGACAGTGGTCGCCCACTGCTCCTTCACTTTTGGCAGAGTTGAAGGCTAGGCCTTCAACTGTAATTTTGTGATTTATAGGTTCAACTCCATCTAAACCCATGCCATCTTAGTATGATTGCCATGCACCCCTATGGAAAACTTGCAGATGTGCACCTCGACTAGCTCCTCCTTCGGAATGGTAAATTCTGGGACCATTCGGCATGCCTCCTCGATGACTTGCACAATCCTCTTGCTCTAATTGGTTGCCTTGGTCTCAGCAGCAATGGTAGAATCATGTTGTAGTGGCATCTCCTCATTGTTGATCTGATAATCACTGATCACCTGGAGGGCACTATGTTCACGGGCCCTTATCTCTGCAATCACTCCATCCTGTAAGAGGTGGAGCGCTTCATGCAAGAGAGCTACTAGATTCAACCCTACTCCTTTTAGGGCGCTAACATTGGGCATGTCAACCTCATTCTCTATGGTTAGAACTCCGTCAGGTAGCACCATTGCGTCGGAGGCCTTCGCGCAGCATCTCAGCAACCTTTGAAGTGTTGATTGCCAGGCTGGTAGACACCGTGCCAGCCTGTTGTGATAGACATTTTTGGGCACTACAACCCCAATCATAAATGTCCATAAACTGAGGGCTCCTAAGTCCCTAAAAGTATTGCTTCACTGCCTAAAGGAACAAGGTCAGCTGATTACATCATCTCCCAGAAGTTCTCCACTAAAAAATACTCAGAAATGGTCAAAACTGGACCGTACCGAATGCCCAATGCAAATGGTGCGGTGCATCGCACCTAATACACACGGGAGGTGTCATGCATACTAGAAATTCCTTCTACAAGGTGTGATGGACGAGAATAGACAAGTGGCAGAGACAGTTTTCTAACTGGATGATCAAGGAATCTTCTAGAAAATTCTCATATGACACTTGCCTCTCAAAATTCGCTTAAGGACGAGTAAGAGATCAATGAAATCTCCAAGTGAAACCAAGAACTATCAGAGAGAGGACACTAATAAAAAACCCAGAGCTGACTCACACCTTTGCAAAAATCTATATATGGATCTGTCATCCCAAAGATCCAGGGGGGAGAGGCTGGAATTGTGTATCTTATAGAGAAGTGTTGTTGGTTTTCTGGTGTATATTCATAGTGTTGGGTGATCTAAGCTTTACTTGAGGTGAAGAAGGGCTTTCTTTCTGGAGGATGATGCTGGGTCAGAACATATGGTTGTAATCCTCTTGCTACTTTTCATCTTAATAAAGCTATTCAAGTTTTCCTCCATATTCTTGTATGTTTACTTATATATGCATTTCTATGGTTAACACACATCTAGTCCTGTGTTATTTATAAATATATATCTTTGTTCTTCGATAGTAGTATGTCACTGTGATTCCACAGGTGCTCTTTGAAGTTGGGCAGACGAAGAAGAAGCGACAAAGCTCTATCAGGAAGGAGAGGAAATCAAGCGCAAGATTAAGGTCGGTCTCCTTGGTTCCCCTCTTGTCTATTTTCATAAAGGAAAACGAAAGTAGACTTTACTTGTTTGTTTCTAAGATAGCTAGCAGTCTTAGTGGGAATAGTAGCATCCAAGTCGACATTATTCTCGGTAACACCTGTGATGTGTGAGTATACAAATCTTGTCAACCATCTGGATAGCCCCCAAGATGATCTATTAATGCTGCTCAAATTGTTGCAGGGCCTCCGCGGTGACATCCCTCATTGTGTCACTAATATCATGCAAGTTGCCCTCTTTTAGCATGATAGGGTCTAGTGATGTCTTGGTAGCCTTCGATTTCTTCCTGGATCTTCCTTTCTCCGGGTCCCTTCAGTGCTTGATACGGGTAGACATATCCTATGGGTTTGTGTCGTGCTACTCGTCTGTCTCCTCCTCTGTCTCAGGTGAAGGCAACCTCGCCCATTTGTTAGAGCCTCGCTTTGTTCCACCTGTCTCCTTTGTTGTCTGTTACGTGGCCTCGCGCTCTACCTGGGCCTTGTCGGTGACCTCCTTCTTTCTCTTTTCGGCCAGTTGAGTCATCTTTAGCTTGACCTCCTCCTTCTCTTTCTATGTGGTAGACTTGCTTCCTCCCACTACCAAGTCTATTGTAGAGTGCCATTCTGTCGACCATTGATCAAGTATTGCATCAATGGCATCATCTATTGCAAGATAAGACAAGTCGTATGATTTCTGCGCAGGGTTCTTTTGCACCTTGATGGATAGATGATGAAAGTCTACTTTAAATTCTACATATCCCTGCAGGTTGGCGTACACCGTAGGTGACAACCATAGTTTGTGATTGATGGCCATGCGGATGTTCATCTCTATCAGGATCTAGAAGATCTTGTTGTCCTTGACTCGCTACACGTCCTTGGTTGTCCACAGTGAAGCGTACTTCACTGCTTCTCGGAGGTTTGGCGCGACTGAAGGGAGCTGACTGTCCTCTGCCTGCTCCCACACTACCAGCACAATTGACAACGAGAGCCACGGGTAGTGGAACACCTTGCTGAGCTCTTGCAATTCGCAATAGTTTGCCAAGAACTCTCCGTGAAGGTAGGCTAACCAACTAAACTAGACTCCTTTGGTGCATTGGGCTACTAGCATGACGACAAGCGCCAACACCTCATTGGCATGACACTTCCTCATAACCTTCCCTACTAAGATCTATGTGGCTACCATCACAGTAGGTTCATAGATGTTGGATATAGCATATCCGCATAGCTTCTTCACCAATTTAAACTTTTCTTTCATAGACTCCGTGTTAGCGCTCAAATCTACCTTAGGCTGAAATAAGGTAAAACTCAAGGCTACATCAAACCACGCTCAACCTCGTAGCTAGCCCTACGAGGACAGGAGAGGGCTCTCTCCGAGTCAATCTCGGCAGAAGGCAATCAATGAGGCTCGAGATGACTAAATTGATGACTAATTTTAGGCTAGGTATGGAGTACAAGGATTTTGAAATTTATTTTTTGGAGTTTAGTTGAATTCAAGGGAAAGGCAATTTTGGGTGCGGGGATGAGGCACAGCTTTTGCAGAGGCCTACTTGGGGCAAGATAGGCGATTGTTTTGATGCCTTTAAAGTGATTGAATGAATAGATATGACTGGTGAGAGGTTAAGGAGAGCAAGAAACTTTCAAGGATTCTCACTAAATAGATGAAAACATGGAAAATTAAACAAACTTAAAGGCAGAGCATAGGAAATTATGGATTCTACTTTAACACTTCATTTGTTCAATTGAAAAAGATAAGAGAAGGAAATCGATGCACATAAAAAACTTACAAATACTGAAAGAAGCACACCATCAACAGATAAAGCCACATGAATCCCAAATAGTGTTGCAAAACCCTGGTCTTTGCTTTGCCAAAAATGCAGATAAGATATGTACAATAGAGTGTCATGTTATTCCCAAGAGTCCAACCCTGAAAATGACTAAGAAAATACATAATATAGGCAAGCCAACACATTCCCTTGCCTCTAGGGGTCGATCTCATCATCATAGGAGCTGTTTCAACCAATTCTAAACAAAGCACTACAATCTAGGCAGTCAAAACAACTTGCCTCTACAAGCTAGGAAACCAATTCATTCATTAAATTTTTTCTATTTTGTGAATGAATCATATAGAATAGGTAAAAGTGAGTCTAAAATAACATAAGGTTTGATTAATTACATCAAGAGGACAGAAAAATCACATCACAAGTCAAAACTGGTCAAACTGGCTTCATTTCCTCAATTAAAGAATGAAAACTGGACCAAAAATTGTATGCGTAGCGCCCCTGATCCCTATGCGTAGCACACATTTGAGCGTATTTTTGGGGCACTTCATGACATCCAAATTGAGCTCATGTTAGCGTGTTGGAAAGACCTGGATGTCTACTTTCCATCCCAAGTCGAATTTTTCAATTTGAAGCTCATTTGCCCCCTCAAACCTGTATTCTCCCAGAGGTACTTCCTACTGGTGGAAAAGGTGGCAGAAAGGTGATTTTCATGATGTTTTTGAGCCTTTTGGTCACCCAACACTTGATGAAATGCTTTGAAAATAACTGAGCATATATAATTGATCATGAAAAATCTAAAAATACAAGCCATTTGTGATTTGGAGCTCCCAACCTTGTGGGTAGTGCGCTGCGCGCTATGCATTGAGCCAAAAAACCTGTTTTGCAAGCCAAAAATTTCAAAACGACAAAATTTTCTCCGAATTTGCTAAAACTCAGAGTGAAGACCCTCCATCATGTATCATGCCCAGCCAACAAAGCCTTGGCCAAAACTCGAAGTGGATCAGGCTTTTTCCGTTTTTTTAGCTCTGCTCAACCTCCTTTTCAAAATCTTCATTTTTGCTTTGCCGACATGCATGCGAGCCCAATAGTGATGTTTCATGTGACAGAGCATGTCTCTGTCTCTATTGGTCTTCGCCAGCAACTTCTCTAAGTGGATGTTGACCCTCTCAATCCAAAACTCTTGGTTAGCCTCTACCTCCTGCTTATAAACTGAATATGTGTCTGACATGGCTTTGAAAACAAGATGTCTGCAATATGTATGTTGATATAGGTGTAGTGAAATCAAAAGTTCAATGTATGCTCAAAACCTAAACATGTTACATGTGTACCAAAACATCATAGGAAACAAGCCACAGTGGTAATAGCTCTATTTAAGTAGATTGGCATAAAATAGTCACTGCATTGGTCACAAGGGAATTTGACAAATGAGCAAAAAGTGTAATGTGCACCCTTTGCAATGTTGGCTAAAACTTTACAAATGAGTATGGGACTGTATTTCACCAATGGAGAATGGGAAAATCTTCACGAAGCCACCCAAATGTCTTTAAAAACCCTAAGGAATGATTTTGGTATGTGCATAGGGTTTCACTTTTCTACACCCAACACATCAAATTTCCCACCTTAAACACACTACAAACATTTTAAAATTGACTGAGCAGCCATGAAAAACCTACTTGCAAGCTTTGGATTCGATTTGGAAAGATCTGGTTGCATTAACAAAAAAAATTTTTGGGGCTGTGATTGAGTGCATAGCACCCGAACCCAATGCGTAGTGCACACCTGTATGTGTAGCGCCTTTGTTTTTTTACACTGGCCAGTGAGGCCTAGTGCGTAGCGCACACCTGTGTGCGTAGTGCACAGACCCAACACGTAGTGCATTTTGTAAGAGGGGTTTGGAGGCCTTCTTGGTCTTGAAATCAGGCATAGGATAGCTCGTTGGAAAGGTATTTGAGTCTACTTTCCAACCCGACTAGAAGTTTTCAATTGGGAGTTCATTTGCATTGTAAAAACTTAAATTTCCCAAGACTGGTCAAAATGTGCCAAATGAGGCTGCCTCAAGGAAAAGTGCTGTTGCAGTCAACTTTTGAATGCCTTCCTCAACTCCAAATTGAGCTCATGATAGTTCATTGGAAATATATTTTTGTCTAGTCATCCGTTGACTCATCAAGAAAGTTATTTGGCCAACCAAGCTAAAAGAAACCTTTATTTTTCCAAGGTCACTTCAGAGGTGCATTCAATTCTCCTGAGGCAACGGTATTTTTGACATTTCTCTAAAACCATGATACCTCGGTAAAAAGTGAGGGAGGTTTTTTGTCTTTGGCATGTTTTGGAAAAAAACCTCTCTCAGTTTCCAAAATTCATCTTTGATTGCTCTGAAACATCTTTTGAGTGAAACTTATCCCGATGTGTGAAACAAGGGATTTTGTCGAAATGAAGCGAAATGAAGGGGATAAGGGGCTTCTAAATTTTTGGGGAAATTTTGGGAAGTAGGGAGGGATGTTAGGAAGTAGGGGAAAGTGGAATCTTAGAGATCAAGTGAGGGGAAGGGGTACAAAAGGGCAAAACATAGGCCTAGCCTAGAAAATTGCCAAGTTGTGGCAAGAAACTAGGGTTTGTGCAAAAATGAGTAATTTGGGGAATCTCAGTGATGGGAAGTGTTTAATAAGGTACATGAAGGATAGGGGAAGGTGTATGAACATCTGGATACAAGTTTTGCTAATGATTTTACCATCCAAGAGAAATTACCTCCAAAACCCTAGGAGAGGGAAATGAACCTTACCAAGGCACAACTGAAGCATGAATAAGCTGTAAAATGACCCAATGGAACTTGACATGATGATAAAAACCATATGAATGATGATAGACTCAGCTGAAAAGTGACATAGACTGACATTTGGGCAACTTTGAAAAGAGTGAAAGCAAACCCTAGACCTAATGCCTAGTGACCAAATTTTGCTTCAAGACTCTTTGAAATAACAAAATTGACCTTGACACCTTAAAATCACTTTGTAAGAGCATATTTGATCACTGGAGGAAGGCTACAAAGGCTGACACTAACACTCTACAAGGGCCAGTTCTCCACCTTTTCCGCCAAATATCATAGCTGAATTCTCTCTTGTATACGGCAATCACATTATCATTTGAATCAATCTATTCATGATGGGTATTGGCTCCTCAAGCCATAGGCACCCATCATGCATCAAGCACAATAGCTGCTTGATGACCAACATTATCACCGAGGTGCAATTGTAGTGTGACACCCAAAGCAAGTTGAGCAACCCTACCTTGTCTACTCCTCTGAGCCACCTCTACAACTCCAATGCAATCATTCCGCTATTCATATCAATGATGTGGCACATCAGCTCCTTGGTTTGTAGGTGTGGGAACTTCTCATGTTCAGCCAGGTCCTAGTCCTCAAGTTTTACTAGTGGCACTCGGACCAAGCGCAGTCCGTCAAAAACAATATCATCCAGTAGCAGAGGGGTTTGAAAGGGGGTCTTTCTTTCATCGATGTCTTTCGGCACCTTGGTCTTAGGCTTGCGCAAAGGAACATACTCAGTTAATCGAGTAATAGGGCCCGCACCTTGGGCTTCAACCTCCTCTACTTTGACTCCGACATCCTCATCATCCATCGAGATGTCTTCAATGTCTTCCTCCTCTAGCTCCAAATTTATGGCCTTGCCTTTCTCCTGTGTGGTGGGTTTTGGTGGGTTTCTCCTTGGCGATGCACACACCAGTATGGCAGGATGCTTTCCCTTTTTATCCTTTGTGGTCTCCTTCGTGGGAATCATCTTTGGTTTTGGCGTCCTCGGTGATTTAGTGACTTCGGCTAGTACTTCGACGACCTATAGAGAACCTACTTCTGCCTCCATCTCAACTTCTGACACTGACTCCTCTACTTCAATATCTATGGCTTCTATGGGCATTGACATAACACTTTCCAACAGTGCTCGTGACGCCTCTAGTAAGTTTGCAAATGCTGGAGCCTCGAAGAATTCTCGGTTCATGAGTGCCTGAGAGCCCAACAACTCAATTCTCAAAATTCCAAGTGTTTTTTATTGGACAACCACTTGTAATTTATAGGGAATTCTAAATTCAAATCTTACTGTTCCCCCAAAATTTGGTTCATTAATGTCAGATTGGCAGCAGATTTTCAAGGATATGAGCCATAAATTTCATCTTAAATGTGGCCGCCAACTCCATTTGGCTACATTTCTACTATTAAATCATGAAAAATGACTTTAACAGTCACTTTCCGACCGACCTGCGCGATTCCTCCCTAGGTAGCACAACCCCCTTCACACTACCATGAACCCCGAGACACTTCCTTGCGTCGCATAGTCCTCAAATCGCACAGCTCCCAAACCCAGGAAGTGTAGTTTATAGTCCTGCACCTCCTTTTAGCTACCTGGAGTGCTAAGACTCTACTAGCTTCATTTATTGACATGGATGGACCGCTGGTGTATGGATTTAATTGACTTCCATTCACGTTTCCTAGGAAGGGATCTCCATTCAATTTGACCAGCTGTACCACTCCTCCATTGGTAATTTCCTTAATGACATAGGGCCCTAACCAATGCATTTTGAATTTCCCTGGAAATTTATCAAACTTTTTTTCATATAAAAAAACTAAGTCATTCACCTTAAAGGTGCACAACTTAATGTGTCAATCATGCCATGCTTTTTTGCATTGCTTTTGGGCCTATTGGTGAAATCTAGCTAGAAATATTTCTTGCTCAAGCTCATCCAGTTGTGCGAGCCTTTCCTCTAGGGCTCCGCAATCCGTCATACCCATGAGCATCACTATGCGTAGACTAGGCACAATATATTCCATAGGCATTACTGCTTCAACACCATAGACAAGCCTAAAGGGAGTTTTTCCAGTGAACTTCTTGCACGTCCTCCGATAATCCCATTGTACTATAGGTATGTGTAGGTCCCAATCACTTTGCTGAGCATTACAAACCATTGTCAACGTGTTCTCCAGCACCGTATTGAATGCTTCCATCATCTCGTTAGCCTGTGGGTGATAAGGTGTGCTCTTCTAGTGATATACCTCAAATTCCTCCGTTAGCATGCTAATCGTCTCATTCAGAAAGTGTGTACCATGATCATTCATCAAGATCTTTGGATAGCCAAATTTATTCAGTACATACTCAAAGAGTAACTTTGCAGTAGTCACACCTATGCAATCCTTCACAGGCTGTGCCTTTGCCCAATGAGTCAAATACTCCATCGTAGTGATAATGTACCTTGCTCCCATCTTTCCTTGGGGTGAAATGGGTCCCACAAAATCTATTGCCCATTTCTCAAAGGGTTGCAACGTCATCTTTGGATTCAAAGGCATCTCATCCCTCCATGATGGCTTCACAATAACTTCAAAATCGTATTCTTGGAACAATAAAAGCCACCTGCAGATTCTCCCCCCTAACATAGGCTTATTGACCAGGTACTTCAGTGTGGAGTGGTTCGTATACATCTTGAAGTGGCCTCCCAGCAAGTAGTGCCTAAATTTTTGGAGCATGGATACCATAGCTAATCCTTCACCCTCGGTGGTGGAATAGTTATTTTCTAGCTTAGATAACCTTTTACTTGTGAATGCTATAGGATGGTCTAAGTCTTCTCCACCAGCCTATGTTAGTACTACTCTCAGCTCTATACACTACGCGTCAACATGTACATGAAACTCCTTCCAATCTGGGAAGACTAGGATCAGTGCAGTGACCATCTTTTCTTTCAATACATCTAGGCTCTTCTTACAGTCCTCATTCTAGCAGAATGTGACATCCTTCTTCAACAAATTCTCCATAGGTGCGGTGATTTGGGGATAGCCTTTGATAAAAAAAATTGTAATATCTCGTATTTCCTAGGGTAGTGTGCAATTTTTTCACACTCCTAGCCGCTTCCAAATTTAGTATCACGACAATCTTCATGGGATCTACCAATAGTCCTTGCCTGCAAACCACATGACCCAGAAGGGTCCCAAAAGGAACATAGAACAGGAATTTATTCAGATTGAGTGTGATCTGGTATCTTCAAAAGGTATCCAACAACAGGCGCAAGCTTGCTACATGGCGTTTCACCATCCCAAACACAATCCAATCATCAAAGCATACTTCTAAGAACTTATGATTAAACTCCATGAATGTAGGAACGACTACGCATAAGAAAAATAACAGGCGCATTCTTCAATCCAAACAGCATTACAATGTATTGAAAACACCCCCACTCAGTCATGAAGGTCGTCTTGCTACTATTCTCCAGTGCGATTTTGATTTAGAGGTGCCTCGAGAACCCATCCGTGAAAGGATATGCTTCCTAGCCACTTACATTGTCCAACACTTCATCAGTGAAGGGAGTCGGGAAAGGATCATGTACGTAAGCATCATTTAGCTTTCTAAGATCCACACATATCCTTATTTCATCTCTCTACTTGTTCTCTTGTACCACCATTGGTCTTACCCAGTCAGATTCTTCCACAGGCTTAGTGATGCTTGTCATGAGCATCTTGCCTAGCTCTAAGAGGACCTTCTACTTATACTTCGGATTGAGACAATAAGGTCTTTGCTTAACTAGCTTCGCATCAGGTTTCAACGTGAACTTCATAACACCAAGGTCTCTGATTATCCCTTTTAGATCCATAAACTTGGTAGGGAATAAATCCTCCTATTCACGGAGAAATTTAGTGACCTTATCCACTATCGTGTTGTCCCAGTAGTCTCCAATATTCGTGAATTTGGGCTCTGCCTTTGTACCAATGTTTACTTATTTCATTTTCAGTGGCGCAGTTATATCAGGATTCTCAATCTGTGGTCCTTCAACCTCACAGTGGCCTTCTATTTCAGGGATGTTAATCTTTTGTGGATCCTCATTGTCTTCTTCAGTGGTTATTTTATAGCATTCCAGTGCATGACTCAGTTGAGTAGCCCACTCAGGCTGAATCAGGTCCGAGGAATCCTGCGGTATCCTAAAGATTGATGCTTTCACCTCTTGTAGTGCCTCATTAATACAGTGAAACCCATCTTCAAAGATGAATGTCATTATGAATCCTTCACACATAATATCCCATTCACCTCTACCATGGTGAAGCTCTTTTTCTACGTATGAGTTCATCGGGATGACATCCAGGGTGTGACAGAACAAGTGCACTCATTTAGGTTGGGGCTTTTCTCCATAAGCCTGAGCCCATTTGGCCAAGTGCGCATGTGGGTCATCTTGCCCATCATATTTGTCTGCTATTCATACCTTCGGCTTCCCAAAGTGTGTCCTCATCATCATCCTACGTTTGTGCCAATCATCAAATCTTCCTTTATATGTACCCCACCATCTTACGGGCATAGTGCGCAGTGCCCAGTCCAATGCCTGGAAGCACTACTTTTCTGGTACCTCCCTCTCAAATTCATCCAAAAAAATATCTACATCATTCGGGCCATCATAAGTGGGAAGATTTCTTACCTTTTATGACACACGGTGTAGTGACCGGGTCATCATGTTATAGCTCAGTGTAGTTACCTCTTGTAACTGATTCCGCCAGTGCTCTAATTCTTCATCAGAGTCCGAGGTGTAGGAACTATCGCGATCCCATGTCATTCATCCATTCGCTGTTGAATTCACCCAATCTTGGTCTGACATTGTTATCTTATAGATATAGTGCAGACTGCTATCACTCTCATAATCATGGACTGGTTCAGTATAGTGTGATCCTTCAGCAAGATCTAGGGGTACTATTATGTGGAGTGATTTCTTCTCAAATATCATCTTTTGCTTGTTTAGACTGATTGCCCCATTCATATCAGTAGCCCAATCAATTCCTGGAAGTTCCAGGTAGGGGTTGTTGTCATCCACAATTTCTATTACTTCAAATTCAGCCAGCACACTCGCACCTTTAATATCTATAGTCACCCCTTGCAGCTGCCCCATGGGGATGATCTTTTATTGATTTTCCATCGTTAGTTGAATTGGACACCACTGTAGTACAGGTCTCCCCATCTGCTCCCAAATCTGCTTTCATAGGACGTTCACATCTAACCCCAGGTCCAAAATAACCTGAACCATCTCATACTCTCCTATCTACATGATTAGCCTCATCTCCCATCCCATCCTTATTTTATGCTTTCGAATCTTTCGTACTATGCACAGCTCACCCGGGTTGTTTCAGACACATCTATTTATAAGCTCTTATAGCCCCTTCATAGCCTTGCTATCGCATAGTAACTTCATACAGGTCTCTAGGAAGGTTGTAAGCTTAGTAGGGTCCATCTCCTGATCAGGTTTATCCTTTCTTTTTGAGGTGGAGGCCTCAGCGAAGCTCTTCTTTGCTTCCATGAATGTTTCACATGTGTGCTCCAAATCAAACTTAGTCTCCATCGTTGGAGCTTTGCGAACCCATGCATTGTCCTCAGGTCGTTTCCCCTTATCATCTCCTGTTGTATTTCCACATCGGAGCACTATATTTACATTCAGATCCTCTTCTCACGACCCAGACCTCATCATTTGCAGGTTCTGAGTTGGTTTAGGTTGTAGAACCTCTTTCTCTCGTATCCTCGCTATCAGCGTAGGACATTCCTCCATTTCATGATCAAATAGAGTGTAATACTTGCATGATGGATGTGCTATGTTAGTGGAATCACAAGCATAATGTCTTGGTCCTCTGCAATTGTATTAGATCATTTGTCCCCGACCTCTACTAGGTCCTCCTCTGCCTCGGCCTTGTCTGTGCTCTCGAAAGCCTATCCGCGCCATCCCCGCACTCTAGTTAGGGGGCTGCATTTCTACCTATATCCTATAGGCAGGTGTTCTATCCATCATCAACTCATAGCTTTTGCAGTTGCAGTCATCATGCCATACCAACCTACAAAAGTTATAGAACAGTTGTTGCAGTGTCTATACAAACTTCTGCAACAAATGACAGTTATCTGTGGCATGTTTTCCTGCTACTTGACATATAGCGCACCACAATGCGGGCCCTGTGCTTGGTCCTTCCTAAGCTTCTGGTCTCAAAAGAATCGACCCTCCTCTTGCCAGGTTGTTCTTAAAGACTGGGCAATGGTCTTTATCATGCCCTTGACCCTTGCATTTCAGGCACCATAGCTCTTCGCTTACCTCTGGTCGAACTGTTCTGTCTTGCTTCAAAATTTGCATCTCAAGGAAAAGATTTTTCAACTGTGCATGGATCTCTTAAACCCCAAAATTTGGATCTTGCATCAGTGTTTCATACAGTCTCATTGCAATCTCCAAGGCCTCTGCCTGAGTCATTATCTTTTGTTGTGACAGCGTAACCCTCAGGTGTGGTAGGAGCGAAGCCACAAACCATTCACGATGTTGTCCTTCTGTCATGTTCATGTTAGCTTCACAGCTTTTACACTTCAATCTCTGATCTAGTTCCTAAGGTGTCTCACCTGGTTGCATCGCGATTTCCTTGAACCCCATAATCGATTGTGCCTCAAACTTAGGCCTACTGAATTCTTTATTCAGTGTTGTCTGGATAATTGCCACTCTAGTGTTCGGGTTATCAATAGAGTACTTGATGTACTAGGTTAGCACGTGATACTGCAATGCACTAACCAGTGTTGCCTTCTTCATGTTATCATCTCTGATGCCCTGAGCTTCCCATACAGATTTCACCACAAACCAAAACTAGTTCGAGTCCTCATTTCCCAAGCCTTTGAACAAAGGTAGCTTCACTGAATTTGCCATACCGAACTGCAGTGGAGGCAGAGGTGGTATGGGTGAAGTTGCTGGTGAGGGTGGTGAAGTTGGAGGTGGAATGGGCGGAGGTGGTAGTCACGGGAATCCTTGTCTTATTAACTTAATATAACTTCACAGAGAAACCTGCGTTATTCCCTCTTCATCACCTTGCGGAGGTGAAATTAATGGACTATATTCAGGACACTTTTTTCCTTCGTTCCTGTTATTTTTTCCACTTTACGTAGCTCTAAACATCAAGGTAGCTACATAACCCATTTTTGACACAATAACATTTTAATCTAGATATTCAAAGGTTTCAAGTACTTACCTTGTGGTCCTTTGAAAAAACGTTGCTCTGCCTCGCTATAGATGACTGAGCTATCGACTACAAATTCAATTACAAATCCTCCTATGACGTGATTGAGCCAATGATCGAAAACGCGAGCGATCTTATCCTTCGACGCTTCCAGTTTATATAGTATCTCTAGGGTCCAAACAATAGCACCGTCAAGTTTCCACCTTCCTTCACTATCTGCTAGCTTTGTGATCCACTCATACAGCTCAACTGAAAAGGAGCAGAAAAAGATCTCATGTATTTTTGTATGTAGGTACCTATCTAGCTCTTCCTTTGTCATTTTCATACTTTTATTCTCCTGTGTCATGAATGTGTGAATCTTCCTATCCAACCAGTCTCCAATCTCTTTCTTAGCTAGATTCCAGTGATACGACATCACACATATCTTAAGCAAATTTTGGTCCCAACAATGGAACCATTTGTTGGCTTGAGGGCACTTGACCCAGGTTCAGTGTTAGTTAGCTAAACAAATCCCTACACTACTAGCCATTTTGGCATCAGCCCATGGAGCATGGACCGAAGTCTCACCCGAAGTAGTATGGCGGGATCCTGGAACCAAGTTTCCGCACCCTGAGATGGTTGTGATGTCAATTTATTCCTTCTATTCCTACTTTCGTGCAGGTTGTTAAGTTCTAGGGCTTTGTCTTCCTAACCCCTTATTCCTCCCTTCAATACTTCCACGAAAGGGTACGGTTGCCCTTTGTGCAGCCCTAACCTTCAATTGAGATACTTTCGCGCTGCTAAAGCAACGTATTGCCTAGATTGTCAAGTTATCTTAAGAATTTTACTTATCTTATTAGGTAATCATAGTTAGCACCATGTAAACAGGCATTCTTACTTGCATTTTCTTAACCAACGTGATTACATAAATTCGTGCATCTTATAAGCATTATAAAGGAAATTCATACATAAAATTACAAGATATGTTAATCGAAACAAAGATACAAAATTTGGAGAATACTTCTCTTTATTGATATGTTATACGATTACAGACTTTATCCGCCCTGCGCACAAAGCTGTAGGGGTCCATGCACTCAGCTGTGGACTTCCACCCTAGGCCTCTGCGCACTTAGTTGCAAAGCCTCTACCTATGTTATGACCCGAAACTTAAACTTCTTACTTCAGAGCTATGACTATCTTACTCTGTTCATTACTACTACTTAGAGCTTACTTAGCTCTTTTCATACAATCCAATGGTCCACGGACCATGGGTAGATCTTTTACAGTCGACTTTACTTTACAAAACTAAGGGCAAACAACCCTTTATGACTCATGACATCTTCATGCTACGTGAACACAAAATGCAGAGAGTTTACTATTTTATTGCAAAATTCGACACAAAACATGGACTTTTAGCCCCAAAACTGTCCTTGGGGGATCCTGTTCCCAATAGTTGTTATGTTTTTGTAGTTAGTTAGTTCATATTGAATCCAATTTGAAATCTTTTCAAAACAAGGGTCAGGTAGAAGAGTTGAGTGGGGGCTCTGGAAAATTCAGCACAGAGAACAAATTTCTTCATAAGTCCAATGGGTGTTGGGTAAGGCGCGTTGATTAGGGTGATTTCCAATGGATCAAACGGATGTTTGTAGAGTCGTGAGATGAGGATCATAGTTCTCATTGATAGTAGCCATTTGCATATTCCCTGTAACTAAATTTCTTGGTGATTAATATAATTATTTGAGCAACGCATTAACAACAAGGGTGATTTTTAATCGAGACAGGGTTTTCCACCAGAAAAATATTGTGTGCTCTTGTGCATGTTTCTTTGGATCTCTTATGGTTCTCATGTGTTTTTTATATATGATTTAATCTAATGAGGGGTTAATTAATGTTGTATTTATGTAATAGGGAAAATATTTAGTAGTTAATAAACACTATAACTATTCATTCACCCCCCCAGCAGTGAGCACATTTCCAACATTTCGAAGGTTATTATGTGTATTAGGGATCCCTTTAGGGATATCAGATCTATGATGGGGACCCAAGTGTCCTTCGCACACAACGTACTATCTACGACCGTGACCCCCCCCTCAGTGTTTATGTGATTTGAGGTGACCTTAGTGGCCATACTTTTAGGGATGAACACAAGGTGACAGGGGTGGGTTGTCGTGGTACCTAAATAGATGAACCTACTCCATCTGTGGTTCAATGTGAGGGTGTTCATCTTCACAAGATTACTTGGCCCCTTCTTACTGAGGTCCAGGCGAAGCTCAAGAGTAATCATAACTGTACATTTTGGCATATCTCTCTTTTAGCCCCTTCAATACTGGGTTTCATCTCCATCTAGCTGTGGCTATCAGACCCCTATTTGCTTGTTGATTTCCCTTAGTGTTTTTTCATTTTTAGGTTGCTATCACAAAAAATTGGTCAACTAACCATATCTAACTAGATGGATCGAAATACACCATGTAAGACCAATTTTACCATAGTAAAGTTGCTTTCACCATAATAAATTACTTGATAAACCACATTTATTAAGTTATTTCTGGTTAAACCCATACGAAATAATTAAAAACATAATTATTTATTTAATTTTCCTCTAGGAATAATTAATTGAACCATTTTTTAACTAATATTCCTTGTCATATTTGACCCAATCACGAGAAATAATTAGATAAAACATTATTTTTCTTATTTTTCTCTAGGAATAATTAATTAATCATTATTTAGTAATTATTCCATGTTAAATTTGACTAAATCACCTAAGAATAATTAAACAAACCATTTTTTGTTTATTATTCTTTAACTACATTTTTGAAATAATAAATAAAACATTTATTTATTTATTATTTCTAAATAAAGGTATTTGGCCAAATTAAATACTTTTTCCCTGCAACGAAATATAATAAAATATTCCAAGTGGTTAGGTCTAGAATTTGGTGAATAATATTTTATTATTTTCCATTATTTGAGAATAACCTAATATTTTGTTATAAAATGAAGGGTTTTACATTCATTCTTCACTTTTGATTATTTTCATTGTTGCACTCAGTGTCATAGATCTGATTATTATCATTGTCGCTTTCCATTTCTTTTTATGCTTGAGTTACCATTTGAGCTCTACACACACATTTTGTTGGGTGTATACATTGTAGATAGGAGAGACTCTACCAATCTGAAGCATTGAGGATAGCCAAGAACCCATCTCATTTGAGGAGGATTGGTAACATTTTACCTATTCCTTTCACCAGGTGTTGCATAATAAAATTACAATTTCATATTCTTGTCTTGTCCATTGGTTTTTTTGGAGTTATTATTCGCTATAGTTTTTATTTATTTTGATGTATAAATTATTTTGCTAATTAGATCTAGAAGTCTATAGGTTTTATTTCTTATATCTGTTTCAAATCTAAAGGGTTCTATAGCCATTTCTATTGTTAGGGATGTTTATCATTCATAACTTAATGTGTGCTCTTTCCGTACACTCTCGATAAGAATACACTATAGCAAATGGTGACTCCACTGTAGTGATTCAGAAACCTAGATGATCATCAATTTCAGCTATTAGGGGTTTTCTATTATTAATCTCTTAATGTTATTATCTAGCTTTTTAACGTGAAAACAGTGAAAATACACAAGCAACAGTACCAACTGCACTAGAGACGACAAATTTTTTTGCAACCTGCCACCCAAGAACCAAGGAATATAAATCACACTTTTCATCCCCAAACCTATGATCTGGAGGTCCAGAGTGCACTTCCTATCCAAAAAAGTGTGATCTCCCCTGAAAACATGTCAGTATCTACAATTTTGGGTTTTTTTCTGAGTTTTGTTTGCAATTTTTCTGGGTTTTTCTAAGAGCACTATATTGGGTTTTTTGGCCACTATCCCAACCTATTTTAGGCCTAGACATGCTCTGTTTATCTTGTTGAAGAAGAATCAAGCCCTTAGGTTTCATTCCACTTCCACCTTTATAGGAAGAGTCACGCTGAGTAGGTAGTCTGAGATTTTCAGTGCTTTCAGCCATTATTTACATATCTGAGCCATGATTTTATCAAATCCTTAAGATAGCTACTTGTTCATCCAAAAGTCCATTTTGAGTCTTGTTTGTCCATTTTCCTTAGGGTTCCATCGTTTTCCCTAGGTTTTCACCCTTAATCCTCTCTTTTGTAGCACTTTTCCATCTAGTTTATTGTTGTTTGTTGCATCATTTCCAACATCATAGAGTCATTAGATCCCATTCACATTGACACTTAGATCTTGTAGCCCATTACAGTGTGTTCTGTGTCCTTTTTTCCACTATTCAGTCTCCTTGTTCATCAACCTAGTTTGGGTGGGGTTGTATGCAAAATTTACTGTTTATTTATTTTTCATTATTTCAGTTTATTTACAGTTTTCAACATCTTTTTTCTTTTTCAAACAATCAACTGGACTTAATTAAAATTAACACACATTTTGACACACACAAGCACACCTAAAGCGAAATATTCTTGGTTTACACTGCCACGCCAAGACATAAACTTAATTAGTCAATCTCCCTCACATGAGATAACAATATTTTGTTTATTACCCTTCACCATTTCTGTGTCATTAGTGTCTTCCCATTATAGCACCACCAAGGTGTCTTTCATGGAGACTCCAAGGTCTTCACCCCTAGTTTCCACTTGGACGTATCACTCCTCCACATAGGGTCTAAGTGATTCCTTCCTCGAGTCCCCATAACGACTCTTCTTTTGGTCTATCTGGTTCCTCATATAATTCTAATTTTTCCCTTCCACCTGTAGTCATGATGTTTGATGTCAATGCAGGTAGGGGAAACCCACTAGATAGTGGCTGTTTTCCTACTCATGTAGTCCCATCTAGCGGAATCACCACGAGAACCATTTCAGAAACTCCTCAACCTCCTTTTATGGTTGGGCTAGGCCTTTCGGATTTCAACCAGTTGATAAATGACCCCATACACCACGATGTTGGTTGGCTAGCTATGCCAACTAAGCTTCCCTCCAACATTCCCAAGTTTGAGGGAAAATCTAGAGAGGACCCCACTAACCATGTCTGATCCTTCGACATGTGGTGTTGGTCCAACTCTATAATTGATGACTCCATTTGTCTTCGGTTAATCCAGTGCACACTCACTGGAGATGTTACAAAGTGGTATGTCGACTAGCCTTTTGCTTCCCATTTCACTTTTTCAACTTTAGCTCAAGCATTCCTTTCATATTTCCAATTACCTCTCCAATATGACATTGGTATTGAATTATTTGACACATTCCGTCAAATGTTTGCCACCCGACTTTCTCACCATGTCCAAGAATGGTGTATAATGAGGAGCACATGTCATGCTCGTAAATTCGAAGACCATGTTTATCTTGTTTGGTTTCATAGGTCACTCTTAGCCCCCATAGGAAAATATGTTGCATCTCATTTTTCTCAATCAGAGGAAGAAGCTCTCTAGGTTTCCCTAAAATATGACCTGATTTATGACCAATACGGTTATTCTTATACCATCTTGTCGGATCTCCCTAGACCTGATGGTACCAATGCACTGGGTTCATCTCATGTCATTGACGGTATCAGTGGATCCATTTCCCATTGATCGCCATATGCCCCACTGAGCTATGACTATCATCAGGGGGGGACTACTTCATCCAACACCTATCCCCCTCACCCTAGCAATGTGTATTCATGACAAAGCATGTCATATGCATTCATCCAACCACATGAGCAGATGTCAGAGGTGATTGTTGCTCAATCGTTTTACCAAACCATTTTCCCTTCTCCATCTTACACTTATGCACCACTAAGCACTCTAGCCCCTCAATAATTAGTGCCACAACCTCCCACACCTCCTCAACCTATGCCACAACAGCTACCTCCCCCATAGGGGCAAGTGTATGCTCAATAGGGTGCAACCAATCCCCCCAATTCAAAGAAAAAGAATAAGGGTAAAGGTAATGTGAACCAAAAAATGTAGGGTAACAAGGGTAACCAGGGTAATCAACCTAATATACACCTGGGGAACCATCCTACCACTAACAACCATCAATAGGGTGATCAGTTCAAGCAAACCAAGGTAATTCATATGAATAAGGCTTATGCATGTTGTGGTGTGCATGGCCATTATACTCATGAGTGTCCCTTCTTACTTTAGATGTGTTAAATGTGGGAATCCCATGCAACATCTAGAGGGTCGCAACAAACACAATAACATCCTAATCCTTTCTCCCATCAAGGATTTATCGCTTCCCAACCTCAACAGATCAGGTCACCCCTCTGCCTCACCAATATGGTCACAGTGGCTATCATATTGTTATGATGAACTCTGACGAGGTCAACACCTTCGATATTGAACTCCAAACTTGGTCTCGTTAGTATGACAAGCCATCAACTTCGTCTTCTCCAAGCCCAAAACCAAAGAGTCCTTTGAATCCATTATGACACCCAATGGTTCCTTACAAATCCCTCTGCCAAAAGCATAGGTCATTACTAAGATCCCAAAAGGACCATTATTTCGTAATGATGCTTCTAACCGAGTTGCCCATACTTATAGTATAGTAGATGACTTGGCACAATCTCCTGTTGCCATGTTGTTCAAACATTTCCTCAAGCTCTATTCCCCCACCACCTATCAATCTGCATATCAAAAGGATTGTTGTTGACCCTTTGATTCGTCCCCCTAAAGGGGAACTTTGACGAACGACACGGAATACCTCTGTTTTTTTTCCCAAAAGTAGAAAATCATAGAAGATCTGGCACAAGAACCCTATGTTATATCTTCCCTAAAATTATTATAAACATTCCTAGCACAACAAAAAACTTTTCTTTTGGCATTCAGTGGAATTGATCCTCAAGATTCCAATCTGGAAATTTTCAACATGGATAAAAGTAAGCCTCGTCTTTGCCATCAGTTTTCATTTAAAGTGTAGGTTGTGGTGAAAGGAAAACCCATTTGTCGCACTATCATTGATGAAGGTGCATCAACCTATGTAATGTCTAGTTCTTGTTCGCTCACCTTGGGTTCACCCATTCCCTCACCACCATCAAATTCCCTAAAATGTTTTGATGGTTACACTTTCATCCCTAAAGGATACCTTGCTATATATCCAATCACTCTGAGTGGGAAAACTGTAATGGTTGATATCGAAGTCATAGAACCCCATCTCGACTACAATCTTCTCTTGGGGTGTAGCTATAATTATGTCATGACTTCCATTCTTTCTTCAGTCTTCTGACTCATCCTCTTCCCTTTGGATGTGAAAATTGTCACAGTGGATTAGCTATCCTTTTGTACCCAAAATTATTCATCGTTAACCAATATCAACGTACCCTTAGTGGGTGGCATTCCTGACTCCTATGTTAGTATTGGTATTGGTATTTTGAAGGGTTCCTCACTTTTAGGATGATTTCCTCTTCCATCGCCCGAGGTTCCACAGATTATCTCAATGGTCTCTACCATTTTTAATGGCCTAACTAATCCTTGGATCCTCCCAACCCCTTCCACCATTGATTCCTACAGAGAACAGATGTTTTTTTCACGAACTGAACTTTCTTATCAGGCTATTCAGTCTACATTTGACCCTCTCACTACTTTGTTTACGAATGATAGTGCCACTTCCTCTCCCATTACCCCTCCCTCTATTGATCTCCTTAATGAAGTCTGTCCTTCTGATGAGGCTATCCGAGAAATCATATCTCTAGACAAGCGACCCTAGGATAATTTTCGCCATCGTGCTTCAGTGTCTACCCCATCTGACTCAGTACCAACCTCTTTACAAATCCTACCTTTTGACCAACCTAAGATTTTTCCTTCTTCCTATATGACTATTTAAACATTGGAAGTAGAAAGTAACTTGGGTAACCTTTTCAAAACTTTATTACCTATATCTCTCTCAAAACAAGTATCATGGAAAATATTCATATTTGAGCTTACTACATTCCCGAGGAAATTGCGAGCTTGAATTGCCTCTTTAAGGAATTAGGTGATGTCTTTTCTTGGTCTTATGAGGAAATTCCTAGTATAGACTCATCTATTGTCAAGCATGAGATCAAGACTTTTGAGGATGTTAGGCATGTCCGACAAAGACTTCGACCTTTCCACCCTCATAAAACACCTGCCATCAAAACTAAAGTCTAAAAAGTATTGAGTGTTGGATTCATCTGTCCCATTCCCTTAACATAATGGGTATCTAATCTGGTCCCTATAGGAAAAAAACAAGGTACCATTTGCATATGCATTGACTACCATGATTTGAATTTCACTTGTCCCAAAGACAACTTTCTTACTCCATTCATTGACCAAATTATCAATGATTTCACTAGTTGTGAATCTTTTTCCTTTATGGATGGCCTTTTGGATATAACCAGATTGCTAGAAAACCATCCGACCAACAAAAAACTGCCTTCATTTGTCCTTGGGGAGCCTTCACATATCGTAAGCTCCCATTCAATCTCAAGAATGTGGATGAAACCTTTCAGAGGGCTATGGACTATGCCTTTGATGAGATCAAACACATTTTTCAGGGATACTTGGATGACCTTCCTACTCATTCTAAGAAATGAGCCCAACACCTAGCTCACTTCCTAGCTATTTTTCTTAGGTGTAGGTTTTATAACATCCATCTAAAACGTCAAAAGTGTGTATTATATTTCGAGTCTAGGTGCTTGCTTGGATTTATTATCTCAAAACATGAGATATGGGTTGTTCTTGATAAGGTTAAGGCAATTAATCATTTTACTACACCACAATCCATTCTTGAACTCCAAAGTTTGCAAGGGAAGGAAAAATTATTACATAGTTTCATCATTAATTTTGTTAAGTTAATGAAAGATTTTATGTACCTACAAAATAAAGGAGTACCTTTCTTGTGGGATGATCAAGCACAATGATCGTTCAACACCTTGAAAAGGGTGCTAAATTTAGCCCCACTTCTAAGCCATCCTAACTATACACATGACTTTCTATTATACCTAGTAGCCCCACCATCCTCTATAGGAATGGTATTGGTTCAAACACATGATGATCAGAGTGAGAATGTGGTTTACTACCTCTCAAAATTTCTTGCTGGACCTGAATTACTAGTATAATCTTTGTTGTCAACCACTTCCGACAATAATCCTTTTGTGTCAGACTATCATCATTACCCTGGAGAAACCCATGAGACATATTTTTTCGTCAATTTATTGGAGAAAATTATTATAAGTGGATCATAATCCTTGAACAATTTGATTTGGTCTTCATCATAGTTAGGGCGAAAAAATCCTTAGTCTTCATAGAATAATTGTCAGACCTTCCCAGAGTTAGTCCAGATGAAGTAGCCCATGACCCTATACCATATGAATTACTTTATCTGGTCAGCTCTACTGACCCATGGTACGGATACATCCTTGTATATCTCAAAACCCAGCGTTTATGCTTGGATATACCATCAGACGATTGTCATGACATCTTCCACCATGATAAGCACTAATTAATGCTCAATGATACTTTGTATCATCGTGGAATTGACTCGGTTGTCTTACCCTCAACGAAATGAAACAAGTTATTAATGAATACCATGTCGGGGCATGCAGAGGTAACCTTTCGAGCATGGCTATTTTCCAAAAAATATTGCACGTAGGATACTAATGGCCAACCTTATTTAAAGATTGTATTAATGCAATCCAGTAATGTCATCCTTTTCAATTATATACAAATAAAATGTGTGTGCCCCCTACCCCTCTACACCTAGTTGTATCCGTTAACCCCTTTTCTAAATGGGGAATAGAATTCATCACTTCCAACCCCACTTCATCTGATGATCATGACTACATTATTGTTGTTGGGGACTACTTTACGAAATGGGCTGAGGTCGTTCCTACTTTTCGGGTTGATGGGGAAATTGTCACGTTATTCCTATTCAATCAGGTTATCTATCACTTTAGCGTTCCCCAAAAAATCATTACAAACAATGGTTCATAATTTTAGAACCACGTGATGTTTGACTTAACTTCAATTCTTGGTTTTTTCCAAGATCATTCTTCTTCCAACTACCCACAGGCTAATGGCTAGGTTGAAGTTGTTAATGGAATCCTGAAGGCCATGATCCACTAGCTAGTAGGTAATCAAAAAACCTGATATCATAGAGTGTTATATTCTTCAGTTTGAGCATAATGGATGTTAGTAAAAACTACTATAGGCTTCACACCATTTTCAGCTTGCTTACCACCTAGAAGCAATTATACCTATCCAGTGTCAGATTTCGTCCCTCAAACTCATCATTGAACTCCTACCCAGTACCACCATCAAAGAGGAGTTCTTTCTCTCACTTATTCATTTGGATGAGATTTGTCAAGGTGTTGCACTAGCTCTAAAAGTGCACATGTGTCAAGTCAAATATCAATACGATAAAGATGTCAAGCCTTGTTCTTACCAAGAGGGCAATCTCATCCTATTTTATGATTAAAAAACATGACCTCTTGGAGGAAAGATGAACTTAAACCATTATGGGTTGGTCCCTATGTTGTCAGTAAGGTTATTTCCAAAGGATACTATGAACTTTAGGATGGTGATGGAATCCCACTCATAGAGCCCCATCATGGGCTTTATCTCAAAAATTGTTTTTCATTGTGTTCTACTAAGAATATGCTTTATAATTTTATGTATATAAGTTTTTTTTTTGTGTCTCAATATTTTTGGCTTTCGATGGTTATTTTCCTCATGCACATGGCTTCTTTTGTACAAATTACCATTTCACTCTCGCCACATGTCAGATATGTGGATGGTGCCAATTATCACACATGACACATGGCATCAACTTCTTGTGTTCTTTACACACCTGAGTCATAACTACTTGGTTCCGATGGGGTCTTCCTTGGCTATGCCACCAAAAATATTGTTGAGTATATGTTGGTCATTGAACTCCTTACAGAAGTCATATCTCTCGACATCTCCAATTTAGTGGTCAAATTAGACTCCCAGCTCATAGTTATGCATTTAAACAATCACTATCACATTCATAATCCAATCTTATTGCATCATTCTTTAAGAGTAAGACTTTTGGAATGACAGTTTGAATTTCTTAGTTATGAACACATTCCAAGAGAATGTAATGCATTAGTTGATTCATTGGAAAACTATGTATTGGATTGGCATCTGTCACAATATTTTTAGTCGCATGCATAAATGTAGATTTCCATTATAAAATTTACATAAAAAAACATCAAATTCATCAAAAAAACACCAATCTATATAATATATATATATATATATATTATAATATTATATATATATATATATATATATATATATATATATATATATATATTATATATATATATATAATATATAATATATATATATATATATTTAAATAGATATATATATATAATATATATATATAATATATATAATATATATAAGATATTATATATATATATATATATCTATAATATATATTTATATATATATATTAATATATATATATATATATATATATATATATATAATATTATATATATATATATATATATATATATATATATATATATATATATATATATATATATATATATATATTTACAATCTTTTGCATCCAAAAAATTCACAAAACTTGGGTGTTTTATGCAAAATGGCTTCACTGAGCCTTTCTCTGACACGCTATGACCATCCTCTAATCCTGTCGAGCATGTTGCTCATGGTAAAGATCACTGATCTAGCTAACCTCTTTAAGGGCACCATAAACCACTTTGATACGCCCACTATGTGCCGCTGCAGATGAACAAGTATCTTTCTTATGGGAAGAGGTGGTACACACATTCTCAACCTTTCGAGGGTCCTAGTAACCTCGCACAAATTCTATGTGTCATCCCCCTCTTTGGTGGTTTCTGCGGCCTTTGTTGTTTCTCCAATCCCAAGTAGTTGATCACCACACCTCACATGGAAGGGTATATCCACAAGACGAACATGAGCCACATCTATGTCAAGCCAAGCCTCATGTCATATTATTTTCAGCCTTAACAAAATAATTGCATAAACTTCAAAAGAAAAAAAGTAATTTTTTCAATGATTCATCTTCTTACCTAGTGGCTCCCACTTTATTCCAAGTGGAAAAATCAACTCTAGATCCCCTATATAGATAATCCCAACATATGGGAAGTCTTCAATCATGGGATTCTGGCCTTGGAGCTTGTCAAATAAGTTATCATCAAAGTAGTTCCTTATCGTTCCACCTCCTGTCCGAGGTACTAAGGCTTCCCACTGATCCTACCTGAGTTCCCCTGGACTGACTATGGCTAGACTCACTCATGGCCTCATAACATGAACTCTCTCTAGTATAAAGGAGACAATCAACATACCATACCCAAATTCCTTTTCGGACCAAGTTTGACATGCTATCAACTCTGGTTTCATGTAATGGAGAAATCACTCATACCAGTTGAACACTTTTGGTTGCAAGCAATCCAACACCAATAAAAGCTGGGATTTTGTAGCCACATGTTGACTCTTAGTCCCTACGAGTCATACTACCATCCATAGTATAAACATAATTGGTCTTGATGCCACTAGCTCTACTAGGATTCTTTTACTAACCGACTGACTACTGGCTATATAATGTGTGTGGATCAAATCCACAGTGGTCCTCAGATCTGTTCTCCCTCCTATAAAGTTTACTCATGCACCTTTGCATGATAAAATAGTGAGGAAATAGATGGCATCTCGCTTAATATAGAACTCATGATCCCTAATTCTAAAAAATCATTTTGTTCATCCCATTGTTGGATTATACAACTCAAGAGATCCTCCTGACCCTTTGATCCGAACTTAAACAGGAACACAAAAAATTACAGATATAACCATAAATATAGAGATGCAGTAGAAATAGCACTTCATTTCATTAATATCAAATACTTAAATATGCTTACAAACATAATGGAAATAAGACTAGCTCGACCGATGGTAGCTTATCTCTAAGAAGAGATGTGGCAAATACATGCCTCTAAAATGTGTTACAATGTGGCGCAAGGGCCTATTTATTATTGAAAAATATGAAAAAACCCTAAACAACCAAAACGCTAACCCCATGAGATGCAACGATAAGAGTATGTGGGCCTCGTTGGGGTTAGTTGGGAAACCAACTTCCTGGGGTCATAACTTGGTCACATTATTTTTGTTTGG
Source organism: Pinus taeda (assembly GCA_000404065.3). Classification (NCBI taxonomy): domain Eukaryota; kingdom Viridiplantae; phylum Streptophyta; class Pinopsida; order Pinales; family Pinaceae; genus Pinus; species Pinus taeda. The sequence goes on along the minus strand of APFE031446068.1, from coordinate 1,916 downwards.
CGCGCATGATACCTTGTTGGAAAGGTCTCTCCAAGTACTACAATATTTTACATGGGCCCCTATGTATGGAAATGGGCCTACAATGAACCTCAAAAAAATGTCATTTAGGGGGTCAAAACTGCTTTGGAACAAGACCCAAAAAATTGTTAAAAATAGTAAATGCTGAAATAAACAAGGAAACAAATGAAATCGACTGGAGGTCTAAGTGGAATAGGTGGGTGGCCACCAATATCCACCTAGATCATTACTCCCCCTTAGCAAGAAATGGTCCACATTGCATGCAGAGCCGCCATGAGGTGAGGAAGTTCTTGTTGAACCTGGTGCCTGGTGGACCACCTGCCTTAGTGTAGGAGTTGGCTAGCTTTGACAACCTGATATAGTTGGATCTGCTACTGGCGAGTGTTCTTGACCTATGTGTCCATAATCTGATCAGTTGTGGCTTGTTTCATGTAGTACGGGTTTAAGTATGTTGGTGTGAGTTTTTCTACAATGTCTAATGTGTCCAGTAATGGTGGGAAGTATGGCCAAACATGGTCCACATTGAACATTGGGTGAAGGCCAAGGAATGGGGGAATTATGAGGTTAGAAGGATTATCTCCCACAACCTTGGTAATGGTGTAAGGACCATATTAGAGTTGTCTAAGCTTTTGATGGACTCTGGTAAGGAGTTATTTCTGCAAATGAAAACAATCTTTGCCATCCACCTGAAACTTGTGTGGCACTCGATGTTCATCATGTCGTTGCTTGTACTTGGCATTTGACTTCTCCAGGATGTTGTGAACCTACTAGTGGATGTTCTGGATGCATTCAATACATTTGGTTTCTTTATCAAACTCAGACAATACATGTGTGGATTATGTGTGTGTAGTCGCGTGAGACATGGCAACATCAATCAAACACAATGTTTGAAATCCTAGACCCACTTAAACGGGACTATGACCAGTCGAGATATGAAAAGCTCTATTATAAATGCATTGCAGATATGGAAGACTCTCATCCTAAGTTTGAGGATGCTTGGAATTGTACATGCAGAGTATGTGCACTATCATCCCATTGACGACATCCATTTGGCCATTAGTCTGGGGATGGAAGGCAGTTGACTTGGTGAGCTTGGTGTCCAATAGTGTCGAGAGGCTTGACCAAAATGTGCTCAGGAACCTACTATCCCGATATAATATAATGGTCTGCGGGATCCCAAAATATACCCATACTCGTTCAAATAATATTTTGGTAGTGTCCTGTGCGGTGATACTCTTCTTGCAGGCTGCCAATATAGTCATCTTAGAAAATTTGTCCACAACCACAAATACACAGTCATTACCATGCTTGGTAGAAGGGAGGCCAGACATATAGTCCATGGATATGGATTCCCATGGTTGGTTGGGAGTAGGAAGAGGAGTTTACAAGCCTTTCTTCTTGATGGTTGGCTTGGAAATGGCACAACAAGTGCATGATCTAATATATTTCCCAATATCTAGTTGGAGTTTCAGCCAATAAAATTACTTTTGTAGTACACCCACAATTTTCTTCACACCAATTTCTTGCAACCTGACTGTACTACACTTCCCAAATCAACTTGGCATGCTTGCTTAAATGAACACAAAGGTGGCCTAGGAAGCATAATAATGTGTCCTGGAGGTGGAAATCAGAAATTCTCTTTCCATCTACTAGTATCTTGTATGTGGAGGGAACTCTAGATCATTTTTTTATAGTTGCGGCTATCCAGAGGTCTCATGACCACAAGAGTTGAGAACAATAGACAGTGATGCAATTGGGGGTCAACTGATCTAGGTGGATGTTGGTGGCCATCAACCTATCCCGTTTGGACCCCCGCAACCGTCTCTTTTAGTTTTTCAGTTTCCGTAATTGTAGCACAATTTACTATTTTTAGCAGTTTTTTCGGGTCCTAAACTTCC
>APFE031446061.1:0-29043 GCA_000404065.3 Pinus taeda | reverse complement strand
TTATAGTCTTAGGCCTTTCACAATACCATGGTCCAAAACCATAATAACACAATACCATGAACCCAATACTTGGGATCAACACTTTTGGATGCAATACCATAGACCAAAACCATAGGATCAAAAAACTGTCGGACTAATACCATGAACCAACCATGACAGTGCGTGAGATCAACACTTTTGGATGCAATACCATGGAACAAAACCATAGGATCAAAAACTGTCAGACTAATACCATGAACCAACCATGAAAGTGCGTGAACTTTTCTCCACATGAAATAAACTTTTCTCTGCATGAAAGTGCGTGAAATTTTCTCCACATGAAATAAAATTTTCTCTGCGTAAAAGTCCATGAACTTTTCTCTACATGAAATAAACTTTTCTCTGCATAAAAGTGCGTGAATTTTCTCTACATGAAGGAAACTTTTCTCTACATGAAAGTGCGTGAACTTTTCTCTACATGAAAGAAACTTTTATCTTCATGAAAGTGCGTGAACTTTGCTACACTATAATTTGTCATCTGAGATGAGTGGGTTGCCATCAAGTACAACATATGTATCATAATGCCAACAAAACCTTAAATTCATTGGTCCATATTTCAAAAAATATATAGAAGTAAGATCCTAAATTCATACACAATTTAGCTTCAGAATATTTGTAGAAAACAAGTTATAACAAAAATACCAAGATGGCCTCTTTGAAGGAACAAAACCCTAGAATCCAAAGCTCTGATTCCAAATTTTATGTAACCAGATCACTAAAAAGATATATCTACGAGTTCAAAATTAGCCTCTTCGAGGGGGAAAACTCCTTTACATCACATAAATGAACAATTCTTGAATGATTAAAATGACTATACTTCCTTGCTATATATAAGATTCTAAGGGGTCACAATATATTTAGAGCCTACATAACAATAATAATGTAAGGACACAACAATAACAATAGTGGGATTCTATGGGGCATAACAATAACAATATGGCAGCTACATAGGAACAACAATAACAATAAGGGGGATACACTAATAGAAACAATAAAATGGATACACTAGTATTTTAGGGACCTAACATTGAAGGAAACATTGTTATATGGACAATGGACAATGATGGCTCATGAAGGCTGGTTCAAGAGGGAGATGATCACCTCTCATTGAAGATAAGTACTTTTCAATTTATGGTTCTCCTTTATTTATTTATTTTTGTTTAAACTTATGGATCTGATAATTGTTTGATTATTATTTATACTTCCTGCATGTATATGTGAGTATTTAGATACTTGTAACTCCTTGATAAGATGTGATGAGTGGATCCTTCTTGAGGATCATCTGAGGTTCAGGAAAGATGGCTAGTGCAGGAAGGAAAGAGATAGTGTTGGAAAAGGAAAAGAGGCTCTTGATGAAAACTTAAAAAAGTCCTCCAAGTTGCCAATGTCAAGGTGCATAAGTATCTACACGATAGATATGATGTATTGTTTCAATGTTATGTTTTAGCTACAAATATTGGATGGTAAGGTAAGCCCTAAGGTATGATCACCTTCATAAATGACTCATGTATGCATATGAAAGTAATTTTGATTCATGGTACTTATAATGAGATGGTGCACTTCGTATTGGAAAAGTATCTTACAAGTAATGATAAAGCTACTTAGAAACATTGATTTTTGATATATTGGTATACTTGACATTTGGAAAAGCATCTCACATCTTAGACATGATGGATTTCATAAGAGGGCTAGCTCACTATTTTTTCATTTGGTAGTTTGATTTGATTATTAATGAATGTGATGATCATGGTAACCATAATAATATAAGCGTAACAATGAGATTAATATTCATGATCTTCTTGTTGATTGTGGTTGGGTTTTGATGAGATTAATAATTATGACACGTGATAAAATTGAATGACCTGACTTGATGAAATTACGATTGTGTTCATGATCCTTGAAGTATGATGTTATACCTGTCTGTCGCCCTAATAATAAGACTCTAACTTTTGATGAAAGTTTGATGCCATGTTCATGTATGATGATGGAGTAGCTGATGTTGACATGTTATGACCATGATGGGTATATGTTTTAGAACTAGATATAGTTCAATTCCATGATTTAATAGTTCTTTTGATACATGACAATATTATGATAGACAGATTGATGATGTGAATAATAATGGCTGAAGGTGCTGCTCATTTAGAGGAGAATCTCTACATAAGATATCTACACCTATTATCATTTGCATTATATGTATAGAAGATTGTTTACTGTTGAAGTATGATTTATGGACATGAATAAACATTATTGGTCTACAACTATTTTTGTTCTAAGAAGAGAGAGTTCTCCTTACTCTAAGCCTCAACTGCACAAAAGAAATTTTGAGGGTGCGATGGTAACCTCCCAATCACATGGAAGAAAGCCTATGGGTGAGATTATGCCTATAGGGCACAAAACTGAAGTTTTATGCATAAAATTAGGAATGCACCAAAAGTATGACAATCCTACATATATGGTGCAGACATCATAATGTCCTATGAGCAGGGAAGTTTGAATGTTTGACTTACTTTAGAAAATGTGAATGTGTTGACTAAACTTGTGTTTGTAGGGGTAAAAAATATTCATATTATTATGTTATTTTATTTGATCATTGAAGTTAGTATATGACAATATTTGATAACAATTACGAGGGTTTGATCAGATTTGGCTTATTAACTTAACTTAGCTGGGTTGGATAATTGATGATGCTTAAGAACTTTGACATGAAGCTTGATTGTTCATAAACATACAATGATAACAAGTTAGAGTTTTGTATCTGATTTGATATCTGATGGCTGATGATTTTCCTTGATGACAATGCTACGTGGGCATAATGACTTTCAATGATTGATGTTGACATTGATTTTGTATTGACCTCATTATACTTGAAACAATGGTTGAGGTATAAACATTTATGATTTTGTATGAAGTAATCTCACAATAAATGGATGGAACCTACATGATTTATCCTTGGTGTATGCATTTTCATCTTGTGATAGAAATGATTTACATTATGATCATGAGGATGAATTGATGAAGTTTGGTTTGACATTGCTTGTTAAATGATAATTTGTTTACATGGCAATAGATAAAGCCATAAATTCATATTTGGATGTAAGATCTACCTGTCACCTGGTCCGAAAGAATTTGTTAGAATGATATTGATGATTTTCATATTAGTTTTTGATTTGACATCTAAGGTTTTGATAAACTGACTTAGTTGATTTGATCGAACAATATTGGTCTATGTAAGGCTGAGCATATTGGTTTAGTAAAGTGTTATATTTGTAGAAAGAATTGTATGAAGCAAGCTCCCAGATCCCTATATGTTCATATTGATAGTCATTTGATGAAGCCAATAATGAAGCCAAGAATAGGTGCCTCTACATCAAAAGGGGTCCAATGTATGACTTTGATTTTGGGTTTTATATGCTGATGGTATACTCTTGATAGGTAATGATCCTCTGCTAATCAAAGTAAGAGGGAGTTAGATTCTAAAGCCCAAAATAATAAATCATCGCATGATTAATCACTTTCTAAAGTTTGGAAAAGGAAATCTATATCATGAATCTATTGAAGAGTTTTTGGAAAGTGGAAATGAAAATATTTGGACACTCTAATTGAATTTCAAGAAGTTATGAAAATATATTGTTGAACCTAACTTGGCTTCCGATAATTGATTGAAGCATCGATGTTCCATGTGAACACTTGTCCATATATTCTAAGTCAATGCATGATTGAGCCACTTCATACACATTGAGTTACCATTGAGCTCACTTCAAGATATTTGCATGAGATGATCTGTTTTTGGTCTGAGACATTCTTCCTATGATATGTGGCTGCATGGACGTATTGATGCTATTTGAGATCTTTGTTGATGAGATAAGAATATTTGGGTGCTGCTTTAGTATGAGATCTACCATGATGTTTTGGATGAGAAGTCCGTAGCTTTAAGCATGACCAAGATTGAGTATGATGTTACTAGCATGGCCAATTGTGAGGAAGGAAGAAGAATCTATTTGGAGATCCATTTGAGCAATGTTTGGATATGATAGGGACACATTGCGATAATAATGAGTGGGATCTGATTGGCACATATCTTTAACCAGTGCTACTGTATGAGACAAGCTTAGGCTTGTGGTTGCTACCTCCATGAGAGGGAGGATGACTATGGTATCCCTTTTGTAATATGTATATTTTTGTTCTAATATAATATTTGGTTTGATGCCTTGTGTGAAGAGGATAATGCTATTATTGAGACATAATGATTACCATATGAGCACAATGATACATTTATGATCTATAGAGTGCATCACTGTCAAGGACACTAAGCCAACTCTTCCCCCCTGTTTAAGCTCCCAGTGTGTGGAATTGAGATGGAGGGATCCTGGGGTTGAGGTATCTATGGAAAATAAGGTATCATCCCTATATGTTACCCACAGGGTTGGAGATGTTTCTCCCCTATATTGGTCTTTACATAGTATACCTCAATTGGCATCATACCCACAAGTCAGGCTTGTTGGGATTGTCTCCTCTCGTATGGCCAACAGGTTGAGGAGGCATGGGGCATGTGATCCTTACCTTTTTGTACATTAGGAATCTAGCCCAAAATTGGATTATGATGCAGGTGTTCTAGCACATGACTCTTGAGGGTCATCGATGGGAAGATTAGTAGGCAACAATATGGGTTAATATGTGCCCCCCTATATCACCTATTGCTCTATATGGGGTTGGAGATGTTTTTCTCCCCCATGACATTCCAGGTTGAGACTGAGCTCCCTGATGTGGTTTCAGCTTGAGATATTCTCCTTGATGTTGTTTCAAATTTAGCTAGGCTCTCTAATTTTGATGTGGGTCATAGATTTGGCTCCTCGCTAATGTTTCCCAGGTGGTAGCATTGGGCTACCCAATCACTATGATTCTAGGTGGTAGCAGTGGCTCCCTGATGAATGGAGGGTGGTAGCTTAGGCTCCCCTCCAATGTCAAATTCTTCTTCTTTTATATTAGAGAATGTTCGACATATGAGCAGGGAAATAAATATATAAGCAAGAATAAGAAAGAGATGAATCAATATGAACAATGACAATACATGATGATGAAATACTTGATATTGGATATGATTTGATGATAGGATACACATGATACTATGTAGGTGGAATTCTCCTTATTTGAGAATGAGTGTTAAAATTGGAAACTAAGGCCAAATTCCACTTTGGATATCTCATTTGATGGAGATGATGATTGCAATAAATTCCTTTTCTTGAGGACCAAAATCGACCTAAAGATCATCAAACTTGGACAAGCGAAATTATATTTTTGAATTATGAGCCCACACGTGCATATTTGATCAGGTCGACCCTAAAGAAAATTGGTTACCCTTGGAAGACTATAAATACAAGTGACCTCTACCTCATTTGGAAATCATCATGAATCTTTCTTCTATTCTCTTTCTTGTTTTTGGCTCCGACATGTTTTAGGCAGGTCCGCGGAGAAATGGGTTCACATGAAGGTGAAATTTCAAGCTTCGAAGCTTGTGCGTATTTTTCTAGGGTTTTGTTTCTTGGTTGCAGGCTTACCAAAGGACATATTTGACTATTCACTAGTTGCAGGCTCAAGGGACTGAATGAAATCTCCTAGTTGCGCGCATGCCTGCTTCCTCCCTACGAATGGGACCTAAAGTTGTATTTTTATGTTGACCAAAGATTTCACACATTGACCATATGATTCAACAATTGACCACAGATAATGACTGTTGATTTCAGGGTTTTGATGCAAGGTGTTGAGTATTAACATTGTTGGGTTCATCTCATGGATATTGTTTAGTTAATTTTATTGGATAGCTTAATGGAGGAAGATATGGATTATTGTACTCTCTTTTGGTGAATCATTCAATGACAATTTAATAAGAAGAATAATTTTAAAGGGTTTTCCCCATAGTGGGGCCCTAGTCTTCGACCAATCCTGGTGTCTCTATGTGTGAATGCTTTTCTTCTATTGTTCCTTTATGTTCTGCTGCATTAATGACGATGACATTGTTCTTTATACATAATTGCATATGTTGTTGATTAATGATGTAAATATGAATAATGATATGATGCTATGGGGTAAATTTAAATATGGAAATAATGAAATACAATTATCAAAGCAAAGAACAATATAGCCCAAATAAAAATTAACACTGATTAAGAACGACTGTAATAGATGTGTCAGAAGCAAGAGTATGCAAAAATAAATATTTATTAAAATATAGACTATACAACTCTGGGGCATAAACAATTGCTTGTTTAATCTAAATGAATGAATCTTTCTCTATTTGGTCCCACTTGTAAATTGCATCCTTCTTGATCATCTCTTGTAATGGCTTAACAAGCTCTGCATAATTTGAGATGAAATTCTGGAGGAAATTGACTTTCCCCAAGAAGGACTACATGGATTTCTTATTCACGGGGAAGGGAACCTGAGCAATAATCTTGACCCACTTCGGGTCCACTTTAATTCCACCATTGGCTATAATGTGTCCCAAAATATTTCCCTTGGATACTCCGAAGATGCTCTTCTTTGGATTTAGAGATATAACATATTTTCGACACCGGTCAAAGATTTGTCTGAGATGATGGAAGTGATCAGATCTTTTCTTCAAAAATACTGTAGCATTATCCAAGTACATGATTACACTTTGTTCAATAAAACCATGAAATATGATTTCCATAGCCTCCTGAAAGGTAGCACCAACATTTATGAGTCTAAATGGCATCTGCGGAAACGTGAATGTACCCCATTTAGTCATGAATGTAGTTTCTAACTTGTCGGGTTCCACTACTATAACTTGGTTGTATCCAAAAAATTCGTCTAATAACAAGAACACCTTTGACCCAGATACCATATGGAGTATCTATTTTGGGAATATTTAGTGTTCTTGAAAAAATGCCTAACCTTCTAGATTTAGTAGCAGATCTAGAAACAACAAACAAAGTAATCTCTACCTTTCCTATAAACAACAGATAAAATAAGAGAACATAGAAACTACTTGTAGCTTCCGCTTGTTCCTTATCTCCCTTGACTAATTCCGTTGCTCCTTCCTGTACTTAAATCGCATGAGAAGTACCTGCACACAGACAGAAACAAGAACCCATCAAAGCAAATGATAATGATCTATTGCTTATAAATAACATGGAATTGAGAACATGATATACATATGAAAGCATCAAATTATAACACAAGCATAGGGAAAAAGTTTCTAAGATTTTATTGATAAGAGGAAGAATTACAACCCATATGTGCTCGATCCAATGACATTCTTCCAATTCAATCCCATCCTCTTCACCTCATGACAAGCAAGACACTCCAACACTATTACAATACTTGCACTCAACTCTAATCTCATATCACCAACATCTCCTTACCACTCAATATTTTTCGGCCCCTTATCTCTTAGATGAGTGATCTATTTATAGGTGAGTGAAGGAGGTTATGCCATCAATGGTGATAATGAATGCCTTTCTAAATTTAGAAATCAGTTACATGGAAGAAGGGATAGGGGATTGATGTTTCCTAATTCCCTTCCTCATCCAAATGTGAACTCAAAGGTGTAGGTTTCACTAGAGAAACTTCTAGAGACTTCCAATGGATAAGGAATCTTCAAACCCTCATGGATATTCACTCAAATTCACTCAGCACAGGCCAAAGAGGGACCAAGTGCGCTGCATAGCACCTTGTCAGTGTATGGTTTGCAATGTAGTGCACCCTAATGAAGGCCTACCTGTGCTGATCTTCTTAGAGGTAGTTTTTGGATGTTTTCAGTGATGGAACTTCTTGGGAAGTGAGGAATTCTGATGACTAATTTCTTTAGGGCATGTAATAACTACACTAGGGGTTGATGAGCCCTAATAGTATTAATCTGTAAGTTGGGCTTGATATGACCAAATGGATCTGTAACAGTTGCCCCCTAAAGCATGAAGTCAAAAATATATATGTCGAGTGAAATGGTTTATCACTAGGAGAGGAGGTTTCGAAATGGAAAGTGACCTACATCAATTACAATACATATATCATTTTAATTTGATTTTTCTCATGAACTAGTTGAGGGAAAGCATTCCCATGCTCAACTTATAAACTTTCATTACATGTACAAATATAGTTGTCTACAGATATAGACCCATGAATGGTTGACCATGAATGTAAGGCCATTGTACATTTGATTTAGTACTCCTGAAAATATCGCATCCCAAATGGATGGAATTAGATCCGGGTTCTTCAATCTCGTTCAATATTTTGCTCAAGTACAAGTCTAACCATGTGAATAGATGTTCTAAAGTCGAACATGGAAAGACATCATCTAATTACCAGCCAATTATGTAAGCCGTTAACAAAGTTGAGAGGAATCATCGATAATGATAATGACCCTCAAGGTACTATAGTACATTTCACATGGTGTGAATAAATGATTTGATGTCGAACACCATACAAAGTCTTTCGGTCGAAGGCCATTGATGTCAACCTATTGCTAGAAGTGAGAAACCTGCCATTGATGTATGCAAGCTTCAAGGTACTAAAGGGGTGTTTCTGAGTCAACTTCTTGGATGATGTGCTGATGTCGATAAGAAGTGACTCATCGCAGAAGGGAATTGATGTATCCCAGATCTATGAAAAGAAATGAGGTAAATGATTTTGGAGATGAAAAATGGACTGACGACACAAGGTTTAGGAATGGCGGTCATGAGAATGAAGGTTTACAGTATTGTAAAGGATGAAGTTTGAACTGAGTGACTTCTCTTGAACATATCAACGACATTGAATGAATTGGAAACATTGACCCAAAAATAACCAAGTAATGGATGGTATGATAGACCAATGGTGTGATAAACATCAAGCAGATAACCCAACCCAAATAGTCACGAAGATGAAGTGAAAGTGTCATGTTCAAGAGCGACTTGCTACCATAAAGTTTTCTTGACTTTTTCGTTTTTCCCCAGTCATTGTTGACCAGTACCTCTTTATTTTTTATCAAGCTTGAGGAGGATAACATATGATTGTTGTATAATTTCACCCTTCGGGCGAATCCATCGCTATTTGATGCTTTAACGAGTCTAGCGAAGGTGAAACTCGACCTTGTCTAGATGGACAAGCTTGTCGCTATTTGATGTTTCTAACGAGTTTAGTGACAAAGACAACTCAGTCCTTTTCATGTTTAAAGAGTTTGAAAAGGGACAAAAAGGAAACTCCATAAGTTCTTTTTCGTAAAATAATCTCTCAAGTTCGAAAAAACGTAAAATAATACAAGAGAGATGTTGTTTCCAATCCTTTAACGAGCTAGAATAGACAAGCACTCGACAATCTTTTCATATTTAGAGAGTCTGAAAAGAGTTTAAAGAGGACTCCAAGGGGTTCCTTTTTCGTTTTTAACAAAGCTCGAAAAAGAGATAAAAGTTTGCTTTGTGGTCAAAGATGTTTAATTTACCCTTAAGCAAGTCAAATTCTACTTTCAACTGTTAAACCTACTCAAAACTCCATCAAAGAGGATTAAAAATACACGTTCATGGATAAAAATGAATAAAAAACAATGTTTACTCAATTAACGTGCAAGAAATAAACATAAAAACAAGTTTTATTCTTCATTTTTACCATTTCACTTTTACCCTTTGTTTTTAGTGCTCTGGAGTAGTTTTCTACCTCAAAGTTCACTAGCTGATTGTGGAGGATTCAATGGATAGTATCTCGTGCCGTCCGGACTAGGTAGGAGCTATCCTTGTTTTCTTCCATTTCATTCCATTTATTTTCGGTTTTCAGCAAAATTTTTTGGTTTTTGGGGCCCCTAGGGTTTCATTTTGAGCACTCTCGATCAACGCACCCTTTCTATATTGAAAGATGCGCTGCATTGCACACACCTAGAAGGCTGTATGCATTGCAACACACCATCTCTAAGGGAGGGGTGTGATGGGCGCAAAAACCAAATTTTGACAGTTGTTTTCTCCCAAATTTTCCACAGTTTTTTACAAAAAATGGATCCTAATTTTTCTAATGGTTGCATTTCAGACATTCATCGGATCAAAATGGTGATTATATGGAGAGCATGAAGAACAAGACATGATTGCCCTAAATTATCAAGGAACAGTTGATGCCTTAAGGAATTGTGGGTTGCTGAAGTATTTTTGATTATCCAGCATGCCGCAACAAATTGAGATTTTGCAATACCTTGTTTGTTCTTGGGATCCTATTGATCAGGTTTTTCACATTAGGGGCAAAATGATCCCCTTTACCATCAACGATATTTACTTTCTGACTGGACTGTCGAGGTGAGGAGATCCCATCTCATTATCAGGATTTACCAGAGGAGGTGAATCAGTGAGAGATTATACACAACAATCCTGTCGGGAAGGAGCTCAACCTAGCAGAGACAGAAAGATCACTATCATGGATGTTGATGATTTACCATCGAGAACAATCTTTTTACTCTTGCTAAACTGGCTGGCAGCGTAACTTTACACTTGGTAAACAGGTCATATATACAATATGCTTTAGATTGTTTGGAACCGAAAGTGTTCAACTGGTGTGAGGTAGTTCTTTTATCCATGAAAGAACAACTGACCAAGGTAAAGAATGGAAAGACAAAAAATTTTGGTTATGGGTCTATCTTGGTTTCTTTTGCCTTGGAGAGAATCCCACTCATGCAGCCACAACAAATCTCACTGGGAGTACCTGGACTTAGAGACCCACAAATGCAGAGGTGGGTAGATCTTATGGCTAGGCTTGCTGGCCAGTCATTGATCTTGTTCACATCTTCTTTCTTTGAGTGGCTTGACTGTCAGGACATGGCCTTCGCAGAATATCCATATTCAAGAATGGATTGCCTTGCTGATCTAGATCTGATGTTACCGGTTGGGGCACAATGGAGCGCTATTGGTAAATTTTTTTGACCAAAGTGTTTTTGTTTTTAAAGTTTCTACTTTTTTGTGTTTTTTTTTATTATTGCCAAGACTAAACAAACATTTATAGATGCATGCAGATGTTGGATCTGTTCGACCTGTGGGACATCAACAAGAGGTAGGTGCTCTAGTACAGAAAGCTGTTGGGAGAGCAGTTCTCCAAGACTTGGATTTGGCAGAGACACTGGCCCAACTACAAGATCACATAGAGGGTCTGACCTTAGGTATTCCAGATGTCCTGATCAAGGAGTTACCTGTGCAAGTGCAGTGCCACACCATTGGCATGCCGAGTCATTGGATGAGACTCCTACGCATGATAGCACAGGCTGTGACCTGTTATCATGAGTAGCATTAGTCTACTTGGATATTTTTTGCATACATTTTGAGTTTTTGGGTCATATGACCAATTTTTGTCTTGGACACAAACTATTTGTAAGAACTTATATATAACTATCTATTTGACTTTCAGAGTTTTATTACGGTTAAGTGATGCAATCCTATTCAAATGATGATGTGAATTGAAAATGTTTACTTTACAAATGTCACAAATGTCTTTTTAACACATAGTTCACTAGAGAGTCAGTTAATGTGTTTAGATTTATGGAAATATGTTGATATTGAATAAACTCAAAATACCTTTCCAAAATACGAATTCTAAGGAACATGTGATGAATTGTTGGGTTTCGGACGGTATAAATGCCAGTAAGCTGTAGTACGACAAGTTTTGAGTCTAGCCTAATGATGATTCGGCATATGCCAAGTGAAATGGCATCAGAGAGGAGTTCAATCAATGTGCTATACTCAATGATATTGTTTGTCGATCGTCTAATACATATCCCTCTAAAACTCACTAACTTGCCGCTTGGAGTGAAAATGGCCCATGCTGCAGAAGATAAATTCTATGTACTACGACTAGCTCCATTGGCATAACCAAAAAATGGTTCCGAAAAGTTCAACATCTGCAACAAATGTGAAGTGGATTACCTAACCAAATAAAAAGTCTAAAATAAAAACATACACAAATGCAATCAAAGCATATATATAGTGAGTTTTACTATACTCAACTAAGCATATTAACATTTAAGATACAACTTGTTTCAGAGCTGCAACAATGGAATCCCATCATAGTCCACTAGCTCGTAGGCACCTTTCATCCACACATGTTTAACAATGTAAGGGCCCATCCATAGTGGTTCAAATTTTCCCACTCCAAGTTTATCAGAATCCCGATCATAAAGCAAGACCAGGTCACCTTCTGAGAAGACACAAGACTTAAAATTTTTATCATATTGTACCTTGATGCATTTTTTATGCGCCTCATTAGCCACTACGGCATCACGATGGGTTTCATCTAGATGGATTAACTCCAAGAAACGGGCTTCTTCTTCAGAAGTGTCAGATAGCAGGTCAATCGTGAGTTTGAGAGACGAGATTTCACATTGGATTCGTAAGACTGCTTCCAAACCATACACAACCTGAAAAGGCGTAAATTCGGTCGCATTTCTCACCAAGGTTCAATATGCCCACAAAGTCGAGTACATGATTAAATGCCAATTCTTTTTATGAACTCCAATCATTCTTTGCAACATGCGCTTAAGGACTTTATTGATAGCCTCAACTTGTCCATTAGCTTGCTGGTAGTATGGAGTAGAATTATCATGTGACAGTCATAATCTGGCAGTTAATTCAAGCATCATGTGATTGTGACAATTCAACCCATGATCTGCAACTATAGCATGTGGTACACCAAACCTAGCAACCACATGGTTGAAAAAAAACAGAGTAGCCGTTTCGCCACTGTTGTTCAATGTTGGCATCACCTTGGCCCATTTGGTAAAATAGTCAATGGCAACTATAATATACCCATGCCCCCTGGCTGAGGTGGGGTTAAATGTCATAAAGTCAATGCCCCATTTTGCAAATGGCTAACAACAACGATTGGATGCAGTGGTGCAGGTGGTAATCTGGTTTTATGGTCAAATATCTGGCAAGAATGGAAACTTCTAATAGCAAGGATGCAATTTTTGAATATGGTTGGCCAGAAGTAGCCAACACGTAGAAATTTTTGTGCAGTTGCATAACCAGATAAATGTCCCCCACAAGCACCTGAATGAAACTCATTCAAAGCTTTTTCGGCCTCCTCATGAGTAAGGCACCTACGTAAGATCATATCGACACCATGACAATAAAGTGTATCAGCAATGATCAGATAATCTTTGGCTTGGTATTGAGTATGTTGCTGTTCAAAGCGAGAGGTATTAGGCCGAAAAGCTTGGGTCTGGAGATAGACCAGTATATCTCCATACCATGGATCACTTGACAAGATAAGAAACATAGACTCATCCAAGATTGATGCTTCTGATGTTAAATCATTGCAAAGTAACTAAGCAAAGACAAGAGATTTCTTTGATTTAGATTTGATGAATTCCAAATCAAACTCCTGCAAGATAACTATCCATTTAGAATATTTCCCCCTAACAATTGACGTGAAAAAATGTATGTCATAGGGTTGCAATCTAATATAATGGTAGTTTTGCGGAGGAGGATGTAATGACGAAATATCTTCACAGCTTGAATGGCTGCCAAGGCTAACTTTTCGACATATGAATATTTACTTTCTGTATTGTTGAGATTATGACTCAAATATTAAATAGGATGTTCAATTCCACTTTATTCTTGAACTAAAACCATACCGATGGTTGTATTTGTAGCGGCAAGATATAAGCAAAAATCTTTTTGATAGTTTGGGGCATACATTAATGATGCTCTAATAAGGGAATCTTTAAGAGCATCAAAAGAAGCTTGCACAACTTGGTCTGAATGGAAGGGTACCCCTTTCTTCAATAGACGTGTATAACCTTTAGCTAATTTAGCATAGTTTGGAATGAACCTCCTTAGAAATTTTGCCTTCCCTTGAAGTCTTTGTATATGTAACAAGTTTGAAGGTGGAGGTAAGTCAAGGATTGCTTGAACCTTAATGGGATTGAGTCGAATTCCATATTTTGAAACTATGAATTCAAGAAATCGACCAGAGCCAACACAAAACACACATTTATGTGGATTGAGTCTTTTCTTGCAGTGTCAACATCGTAAACATATTGTTCTCAAATGTTGTAGGTGATCAGTTCGTTTTCGCGAATGAGTAGGAAAATCATCAAGATAAGGTTGAACAATGTGCTTGATGTCATGGAAGGCATAATTCATCACCCTATGAAATGTAGCCCCTGCATTCTTCAAACCAAAAGGTAGCTTTCGATAAGTGAATATGCCCTATGGACATATAAAAGCAGTTTTTGATTGGTCCTGTGGGCGGATATTGATTTGCTTGTAGCCAGAAAATCCATCCATTAATGAAAATATTTCACATCCAGCACATTTGTCAATAATCTAGTCGATAAAAGGTGTAGGATAATTGTCCTTTGGACATGCTTGATTTACATCCCTATAATCGACGCACACTTGAATTGTCCCTTGTTTTTTCATCACTGGAACAATATTAGATACCCAATCTGTAAGAGGTACAGGGAAAATGAAGCCAGCACGCAAAAGTTTTTCAACCTTTGCTTTAATGGCAGTGGATTTCTTAGGATGAATAGGTCACAGCTGCTATCGTACTGGTTTGACATCAGGGTGCATTTTAATCTCATGTTCAACAGTACTTGAGCCAATGCCCGACATCTCCTCGTAAGACGTTGCAAATATATCTCGAAATTCATGAAAAAGAGCATAGTAAGTATCAAGTTCCAATGAAGAATAGGATTTGTTGACTTGAATGTTTTCTACAATGTTAGGCTTGGTCGAAATGTTTATAGAAATTGTTTCTTCTATGTTGGACAAATTATGCCCAGAATCTACAATATTTACAAAAATTGACAAGAAATCAATGATTGATGGGTGATTTAGTTCATCTAAATAATCTTCATTGTCATCTCAAAGGTGGGAACAATGATGATCGTCCTCCCATGGCGTCTCTCCTATCATCATTGATTTGATGATTCCTTCATCTGTAGAATGTATACATGAAAAAGAATATGAAGAGGTACCATATTCTAATGATCTATCTACCCATACAATTGTTGAGTGCAGATTAGGGTTTTCCACACAAGCCCAAAAAATTGATTGCTATGATGATTCAATGGGGCTGAATGACAACCTCTCACAATGACTATCAATTTCAAAGTGGTTGGAAATCTTCATAAAATTAGATGATGTCGAAGAAATAATGTTGCAAGTCTCCACTCTTGCCACTTTCGCTAAACCAGATGGTGACGGGAGGGTAAAAGTGCCCATTAGGGAAGGATATTTAAGGAGACCTACTCCAACACTTTGAAGTGACAATGGGTTTCCGTGTATCAATGGAATGCTTCTTGTAGTCTGTGAACTATTGGAAAAGAAGGCTAGCTGATCAATGACTGTGATTCCACCCTTGAAAGGGAATGCAATTGTACAAAAGTACATGGAAACGACAACAACCATAGCATATACCCAAGGCCTTCCTAGTAAAATGTTGTAATCGAGGAGTCCGTCAACTACCTCAATGTCAACAGTAACTGTCTTTCCCCCTAGTTCGATTTGCAGGTTACTCAAAATCCCATATGGAGTATATTTTCTTCCATCAAAGGCTTTTAATGTAGTTGGTGATTGTGACAAAGGCAATGAACCAAGTGTTTTCCAGCAGTTCATGGACATAATGCAAGTAGATGCCCCCTCATCAATGATAGTTCAGTGAACATTCTTATTGAGAGCTTTTACTTGTATTAGGAAAGCTAATTGCGCTGTTAAGTGTGGTGAAAATCCAACATGGTTAAAAACCACAAGATTCGAATTCATAGGATCTATTCCACCTATTGCTGACAATAAAGCTTGTTTCTGGGAGGGACAATTTTGCAATACCTCGAGTGTCAACATAACGGAAGGTGATTGAGCTAGATATTCCACTATATTATATTTTTGAGCTGCTCGAGCACGAGGATTGAATGTTGATTTGTGCACAACTCCCTTAGGTGGATTTATCGTCAGTTTAGGTACAACTGGAAAAACAACTTTAGGTGAAGTTGAGGTTGAAGTACTAGGTTAATCAGTGGCCTGATTATTCGACAACGATGGATTTCCATAATCTTTGTTTCTTGTTGACACCAAAACATTGTTTTGTGGATTTGTGATGGATAACATGAGTACTTGGGATGTGGAAGCATTGTTAGTTGCAACCAAATGTGTCTCTGGGGTAGGAAACAGATCTGTCAACACTGTTGAGGTGGTTGAAGTCTTTAAAAGTTTAGAGACCTCAGAGCGATGTGGACAATGTCTTGTATAATGCTCATCATTACATATCAGACATGAATAACGAGGTTTCCTCGTTGCGGTAGGGGATTCAGATGATTTCTCTGGAGTGAAATTTTCCTGTTTCTTTTTGTTATTCTTCCCCTTTTTCTTACCTCCTAGTTGCTTTGGATTTTTGCCTTTGTCAGATGACACAACATTAATCTTTGAGGAATGAGTGTTTTCTAATGCATTGGTAGCTTGATTGGAAATAGCAAGAGTTTGACCAGATGGTCTTCTTGCCCCCTGTGTGCTTCAAGAACCGATCACACTGTCACCAACATTAGAGTCCCTACTCGATTGTGGAGGTGGTGGAATAACGAAAGCTAGTCTAGGTGCATCGAGAATTTTATCATAGAGCGTGCCAGATTATGTGTAAATCAAATCTAAGTCTTGGGCATGAGTGATAACTTTCTCTTTTGTGACGAATCCTCCTTTTGCCACATCCTCGGTGATTGATGGTAACAAGGACTTTATGAACCATTCAGCTAAAAGCTCATCGGGAACATATGCCTTAACCATTCAACAATGATGCCGCCACTCATGAATATGATCTGAGATATGGGTAGCAGTAGTTTGTTTAAAGTTGGTCAAGAGCTCTGTTCCAGTCTCGTATTTGATAGGTAACTGGAAGTGGGTCCAAAAGGTAGTGGCTAAAGTGGTGAAGTTATCGAAAGAAGCTCTCGGTAATTCAATGTACCATTTAGCAACTGGACCAGTAAGTGTTCTTTGGAAAAGAAGAAGTTTGATCGAATCATCATTCAAAGTGTTGGATGAACACCATAAATGAAAGGTCATAACATGATTCGATGGGTCTTCTCTAGGATTTTCGTTAAGCTTCAGAATATTAGATGGTAACTTATGCAGAATTACTGACCACCAAGGTGCATATGCGTTTGGATCATTGGTGAGCCAATTTAAATATGGTAATTCTAAAGTTGCTACGAATGGTAACTATCGATTCAATTCAGGTTGAGCATACCCAGGATATGATGGAATTTCCTGTGAAATAGGTCTTTGCATACCAACATAGGGCATCTGCATTTGGTAACCTTGGTATGGTTGTTGAACAAAACCAATATAAGATGGTTGTTCATAACCACACTGAATTTGTAGTTGTCCGTAACCTGCAAAGCCTTGTTGCCCAAGATCATGGTAAGCTTTATATTGACCAAAACTAGGTTGAGCTTGTGAACCAAGTCCAAACTGAGGTTGGAATTGTTGGAACTGGGGTTGTTGGAATTGTGGCAACCACAGTTGTTGAACCAACTATTGTTGCCCAAAAATAAAAGGTTGACCAGGTTGTGAATCAAATATACTAGTGTAAGCCTGGGTCAGTCCAAATAAAGGTATACTAACTTGAGGTTATTGCTGAGCTCTAGAAACAAGTGGTTGTTGTATAAAAACTCGAGAAACTTGAACCTCTTGACTTGAAACTTATGGTTGCAAGAGAGAAGGATCAGTTTGTATCGGTTGAGATACAACAGTTTGAGCTTGTGACTGTGGCACAGTAGTAACAACAGGTGTACTAGGAATAGTTGACACAGTTTGCATTGCTTGTGTTGGATACACAAGCCTTGGTTGAGCTGGCATTTCTGGTTGCCATTGACAAACTCTAATTCTAGGTTGACTTGAATATTGTGGGAAACTAGCATATGGTTATCCTCCGGAATAAGGAGGATACAACGAATAAGCAAATTTCTCTCCATATGGTGGCAATCCAGTATTTAATGGATACACAGGTCTTTGATGACTAGATTGCCTAGCCTGATACTGATATGTAGGATCAAATCGTTGAGTTCCCATTAGAGAAGAACCAGGTAGTATTCCGATTGAGGACATGGGTGATGACCATGGTGCAGAAGCAACCCTTGAGTGGGTTCCTGAAAATGATTGGTAACTAATTGGGACAGAAAATTCACCATACGGGCGTGACTTAGGTGTGGCAGAAAACATCGAAGGAGTTACAACAAAAGATTCTGCTGTAGCTGCATCAAATGATACAGTCTAGGATGTTAATGGTTGTTCAACCATAGTTAATTGGCCCAAAAGTTGTCCTAAAGATTCGACGGGTACTTGAAAGGAAGTAGGATCAGATGAAGGAAAGTAATTAGGAGTAGCAGGGTAAAGATAAAGCCTAGTTCTGAAGTGAAATGGGGTTCTAGATGTGGACTCTCATACTAATTCCTCCTCTATGGCAATCAAACCTGGTGGAAGGACTTGACCGTCAGGTCTATAAAAGATTTCTAGTGTTGATGAAAGTGTAGTTTCAATAGTTACTGATGTCTGAGGGGTAACAACTTCTGAATGTCGAAATTCAAATTCCAGATGTTCAGGGAGATGAGAAACAGTTTCAGAGGGAGGTTCCTAAACAACTTCGGGTTCAGATGTAACTTCTATTTGAACTGGAATATATTCTGGGCAAACTTCTGGTTGGACCGATTCAAGTTCAGAAGCACTTTCTTGTTGAACAATTTCAAGTTGAGTATCAACTTGTTGTTAGACAACCTTAGTTACCATTTCATTAGGATCAGTGCTAAGGTCCTTAGGTAATTGTGAAAGTTCTTCTTTAGGAATGGATGTGCCAAAAATAGTCAGACTAACTGGAGTCTCTGTAGCTACTGAAACAAATGTTTCAGGTAACCTAGATGAAGAGCTAGGAGTTCTTGATGTACTAGACTTAGTTAAATGAGATTGCTTTGTTCGAATTGGTGTCACTTCGGGAGAAAAAGGTGGTTGGATCGCTGTTCTCCCTGAACGATGGAGTTTGGGTTGATGTTCCTCCACGATTGCTGATTAATTCTATCAAGTTAAAGTCAACTAAGGAATGAGGATGTTATTTGTGGTCAATTAATTTTTTACGACACTAGAACACAACTTCGATTTTTCATTTTTAAAGAGTCGAAAAAAAGCAAAAGATGACTCTACTCGCCTTCGATGTTTAATGCGCCTGAAAGGACAAGTGCTCAAATGATCCTTTTACTTTTAAAGAGTTGAAAAGGAACGAAAGTGACTGCTCTGGAGATTCTAGACAAGAGGGTTTACTAGAAAAATCACAAAGCTGCAATATACACCTTCGTGATAAATGAAAGAGAAATGACCAAGGACTTTACGTACGACAGTCAATCTTCCCGAATGCTATGTTCGGTGCACTGCGATTGGTAAGGTGACAGAATCAACTTCCTAGGGATAAAGGATTTCAACCTATTGTGGTCTTCCACCATATACTTGACGGTACATGGAGCACAAGTCCATACTAGCACTTATCGAATCAGAGAGGAGGAATCACCCAACCTTAGTGAAAATGACAGCCACTAGGTTTAAAGACATTAGAACACGTCTCTAGCCTAGACCTCTAGATGTTTTTAGTTAAGTTCCAATGAGTTATTAGATAAATTGATGTTCATTTTAAGTTGACCTTGCTTAGGAATTTGCCTTTCAAGTTCACCACGTGATGTATTATGAAATTCCTAGGAATGCAACTATCATGTTAAGCATTCTTTCCATTCAGTTTTAACAATGAAAATACTAACTACTTAGGGATAGAGCAATCATATTTCTTTTGATCATAGAGAAAAGAGCACAGTCTAAATGCAAATTCCCTACACTATTCCATTTAGCACACACAAACTCTTTTCAATGCAAATGCATGTATTTCTTTTCAATTTCCCTTAATGTGAATGATTCAAAAAGGAAAACTAATGCACAAACGATTCATAACTCTTTTCATAAAAAATGACAATTTGTGACAATTTCTTTTAAAAGGGAAAGGAAGACTGTATGACACTTTCGATTTTAAAGAAATGAAGATTTTCGACACTTTAAATGAAAATACAAATCAAATGCACAAATAAATCAATCGATTATTTATGAAGGAAGACTTTATGACACTTCATTGTTCGACAAAACTGACGATTTTACATCTCTATCGACAAAACAATCAATCAAAACTACCTTTCGACAGTGGATTTTAAATGATAAAACAAATACACAAAAACATCCAACAATCCAGACTAAGTAGGGACAAATTAAGGAGATGAAAAACTATTTTCAGAGACAAAAGATCATTGACATTCAAAAACTAATTCAAATAAGAGAAAATTGGCAAAAACTTTCAGTTCCTAGATGGGAAACTGACCCTCAAGGGATCAACGCAGGCAACAATTAGAGACAATGCACTGAATCGCTCTATATCTATGCAGGAAGTGCATTGTAGTGCAAGAAAAAGTTAGAGACAGTGCGCTAATGACAGTGAGCAATTCTAAAGGCAATTTTGATACAGTTTCGACTCAGTTTTAAATGAAAAAGGACTGAAATTCAATGAATGACCACAAGTACAGTATGTAGAAATGTCTTAAGAGGCTGATAAGCTACTAAGATGGATAATTTGGTCCCCAGTGGAGTTGCCAATTTGTTTTGGGAATATTTAGTGTTCTTGGACAAATGCTTAATCCTCTAGATTTAGTAGCAGATCTAGAAACAACAGACAAAGTAATCTATACCTTTCCTATAAACAACAAATAAAATAAGAGAACATAAAACCTACTTGTAGCTTCCGCTTGTTCCTTATCTCCCTTGAACGATTTTGTTGCTCCTTCCCGTACTTAAATCGCTTGAGAAGTACCTGCACACAGACAGAAACAAGAACCCATCAAAGCAAATGATAATGATCTATTGCTTATAAATAACATGGAATTGAGAACATGATATACATATGAAAGCATTAACATATAACACAAGCATAAGCAAAAAGTTTCTAAGACTTTATTGATAAGAGGAAGAATTACAACCCATATGTGCTTGATCCAGTGACACTCTTCCAATTCAATCCCATCCTCTTCACCTCATGACAAGCAAGACACTCCAACACTATTACAATACTTGCACTCAATTCTAATCTCATATCACCAGCATCTCCTTACCACTCAATATTTTTCAGCCCCTGACTCTTAGATGAGTGATCTTTTATAGGTGAGTGAAGGAGGTTATGCCATCAATGGTGATAATGAATGCCTTTCTAAATTTAGAAATCAGTTCCATGGAATAAGGGATAAGAGGTTGATATTTCCTAATTCCCTTCCTCATCCAAATGCGAACTCAAAGGTGTAGGTGGCATTTGAGAAACTTCTAGAGGCTTCCAATGGATAAGGAATCTTCAAACCCTCACAGAAATTCGCTCAGATTCGCTTAGCGCAGGCCAAAGAGGGACCAAGTGCGCTGCATAGCACCCTGTCAGTGTATGGTTTGCAATGCAGTGCACCCTAATGAAGGCCTACATGCATTGATCTTCGTAGAGGTAGTTTATGGATGTTTTTAGTGATGGAACTTCTTGGGAAGTGAGGCATTCTGATGACTAACTTCTTTAGGGCATGTAACAACTACACTAGGGGTTGATGAGCCCTAATAGTATTGATCTGTAAGTTGGGGTTGATGTGCCTAAATGGATCTGTAACAGTATCTGCTCCATAATTGGCACATGATAAATATATTTATCTGAAGCTTGGTTCAGGTTGTAGAAATAAACACATAAGCATATCTCTCCAAGCTTTTTTATGCCATGAACCAAATTTGAGAGCCATGTATAATGATGAACTTTAAATATGATCCGAGCATCAGACAATTTACTTAGTTCTTTATAAATGAGTGGTTGAAGCGTAGGATGATTTTTCCTTAACTTTTGTTGAAAATATATCCCTTCCTTAATGGGTATCACATGCTAGATAATTCACATATCATAGGTTTTCAAATCATCATATGTCAACGTGAATAAATCTTGGTATTACTTAAAAAGACAAAGAAAGGCTTGTCGCTCTTGGGGAGAACAATCCGTACCGAGATTCACATCTTTCAGATCTTCTTTGGTACCTAAGTTAACTTGTTTGTGTGATGGTGTAGAACTGTGGGTCTTTGCATTGGTTGGTCCCTTAAAGTGGTTTTGTATGTCATAAGTATTTTCTAAAGATACCACACGCTTAGGCATGGGCTCCCCTTTATGTGCCTGAGCTGATTCCTAAAAATCCCTCTCATGCTCATCTTCATCTATCACACATCCTTAAACACGTCAACATTGGCCATAAAATCTAGTATATGTTGTGTAGGTTTTAACCCTGTATAGAAATTACTTTCATACGAATTCTAAAACACAGAAAATAAACAATGCGAGAGAATAGCACATAAAACACATATACACAGAGATTTTCCCCTAGATCCCAAAACCGAGACTACCAGCTTGATTTTTCATTATGTTCCTTTCAATGTTATAATACATATTTATACATGCCAAAGCATCCAATACCATGGACCGAAAGCTACTGCGTCCAATACCATGGACCGAAAACCATCGCGTCCAAAAACATGTGTGAAAATCATGCACAAAACCATAGGTGGGTCTGCCCAACCTAACATAGGGTCCAAAACCAAAATTTTTTGGGGCACTGCCCTGGGACCCGTAAAGTGGGGTTACTGGTACACCTTAAACCCCTTGTGACCCCCCCACAGCCCTGCTACATAATTGACACAAAGAAGGGGGGGCTCCACCCCTCCTCTAATCCCCTGGTTAACTACGTGGGCTAGTCGTGGAAAGAATATAACACAAACCAACATTCTCCCACTTGTTGTTTTCTTTCCACAGGGGGCCACAAGAGAGCTTAGTCATTTTTCCAGTCCTGAAACATCCATTGTTTCTCTACACCAAGAGAACTTCTTAGAGCTCATAGATTTTGTCAATGCATCTGCAGTATTCTTCAAAGTGTCCACCTTTATCAGCAACACCTTTTTATCTTCTATCATATCCCTCACAAAGTGATACTGAACATCAATGTGCTTTGTCTTTGAATGATATGCAACGTTCTTTGCCAAGAAAATTACACTTTGGCTGTCACAGTCTATCCTTATAGCTCCCTATACTAACCCCATACTTGAACACAATCTCTGCAATCAAACTGTTTCCTTGCTTGCATGAGTGGATGCCATGTATTCTGCTTCTGTAGTTGATAGTGCCACTACAGATTGTTTCTTATCCAACTAACTACACCTCCAAATAGGTTAAACACATACCCACTTGTAGATCTTCTCTGATCCAAATCTCTAGCCCAGTCTACATCAACAAAGGCATGAATATCCAACACTCTGTCCAATCCTGGTCTTCCTTGGTAGCACAAACCATAATCACTAGTGCTACGCAAATACTTGAAAACCCGCTTCACTGCTGTCCAATGCTCCTTCCCTGGTTTTGACATAAACCTGCTGAATACTCCTACTACATGTGTAATGTCTAGTCTAGTACAGACCGTTGCATACATCAGGCTACCGACTGCACTTGCATATGGAACATGGGCCATGTCCTCTTCTTCTTCTTGTGTCTTGGGACATTGTTCAGTAGATAACTTCAAACCTATAGGAATAGAAACCTTTACTGGTTTAATATCCTACATATTAAACCTCTACAGTATTTTCTCGACATACTTCCTCTGGTTTAACTAGAGCTTCTTGTTTGTACGATCTCTTTTAATTTTCATGCCAAAAATATAGTTTGTAGCACCAAGATCTTTCATGTTGAATTTGGAGGACAATTGGGTCTTCAAATCCTGGATAATTTATTTGTCATTTCCAACCAGCAACATATCATCCACATACAAGACCAAATAAATAACACGGTCACCAATTAATTTAAAATACACATAGTGATCTGCTTTGCTTCTGGTGAAGCCAAGTCCTCGTATAAATGTGTCAAATTTCTGATACCTCATCCTTGGTGACTGTTTTAACCCAGACAAAGACTTCTTTAACTTACATAACAGTTCTTTCTTACCCTTCACCGCAAAGCCTTCAGGTTACTTCATGTAGATTTCCTCTTCCAAATCCCCATGAAGAAATGCTGTCTTCACATCCATCTGTTCTACCTCAAAATCAAAAGCAGCAACAACAGATGAAAGTAATCTAATAGAAGTTACCTTGGCAACAGGAGAAAAAATATCACCAAAATCAATTCCCGACACCTGGGAATAACCTTTTGCTACCAACCGAGCTTTGTATTTCTCCACTTTCCTTTTGCATTTGTCTTCTTCTTGAACACCCATATGCTACCAATGGGTTTCCTTCTAGTCGACAACTCCACCAGATCCCAAGCCTCATTTTTGTGCAAAGATTCCATTTCATCAACCATGGCCTCTTTCTAGAGTTTTCCATCCTCTGAATCCACTGCTTCCTTCATAGTTCTAGGATCATCATTAGTGACAAACAAAGAAAAGTTTAAACAGAAAGCAGATGGACTATACCTTTTTGGCTGCTTTCTTTCTCGAACTGATCTTATCAAAGCCGGAGTTTGTGGCTCTTCATCTTCTGATTCCTCCTCTGCTGTAGAGTCTAATTCTTCCTCCTTTAGCTCAAACTCTATCTTCTCAGGTTCCTTTGGTTGGACTTCATGATTAATAAGATCTTTCACCTCTCTGAACACCACATATCAGCTCTACACAACCTTCCTTGTTACCAGGTTCCAAAGCTTATAACCCTTTAAACCATCCTTATACCTAATAAAGATGCACTTTTCAGATTTACTATCTAACTTGGTTCATTTCTCCTTTGGAACATGTACACATGCATCACATCCAAATACCCTCAGATGTGAAAGAGAGGGTTTCTTACTAGTCCATACCACTTGTAGAGTTTTATCCTCCAACGCTGATGAAGGTGATCTGTTGACTAGGTAACATGCTGTCTCCACTGCCCCTGCCCAAAATTCCTGTCCTAACCCGACACCACTGAGCATGCTTCTTGCCCTTTCCATCAACGTCTTTTTCATTGTTTCTACAACTCCATTTTGCTGAGGTGTATATGGAGTAGTCTTCTGCCGTGCTATACCACACTTCTTGCAGAATTCTTCAAATTCCTTACTGCAAAACTCTCCACTGTAATCTGTCCTCAACACCTTTATCTTCTTCTCTGTTTGGTTTTCCACCAGAGCCTTAAGATATTTAAACCTGTCAAAGACTTCAGATTTCTTCTTAAGGAAATATATCCATATGTTCCTTGACAAGTCATCTATAAATGATACATAGTACATAGACTTACCTAGTGATGGAACCTTCACAGGTCCAAACACATCACTATGCACAAGCTCTAATATATGTTTCGCCCTCTTACCACCAGAGGGGAAATCACCCATTTCTGCTTCCCGTATACACAATTTTCATAGAAATCAAAATCCATAGAGCTATTACTCATACCTTCTACCATACCTTGACCATGAAGTATTTGAAGGTCCTTCTCTCCAATATGTCCAAGCCTTTGATGCCACAACATGGTCTTCTCTCCAGAGACAACTAGATTTTTTGCTCCACTTTCAGGAAGCACAGAACTGTTGCACCCATAAACAATAGTGCTACCTTGCAGCTTGTACATAGTTCCAATCCAAACTCCCTACATCAATACCAGTGCTCCTCGAACCATCTTGTAGATATCCTTCTCGAACACTGTTTTTACACCTGCATCATCCAGCTTGCTTACAGAAATCAGATTTTTGGCTAATGCATGAATATGCAGAACACTTGGAAGTGTTCTAACCCTTCCACCTTGCAACTTCAACTTTACTTTTCCACGACCAATGATTCTAGCCTTCCTATCATCCCCTAAGAAGACATCACCACCATCGTATTTCTCATACTTGCAGAACCACTCTCTATGGGGAGTGAAGTGAAAGGATGCACCTGAGTCAATCAACCATGCCTCATGATCTACATGTGTACTTGAAGAAGCCAATTACACGTCCCCACCTTCATCTGAGGTGGTTTTTGCCTCTGTAGAAGGAGCATCATCAGACCCCTTTCCTTTATCAGGAGCTTTAGATTTACAGTCCCTTTTGTAGTGCCCTTCCTTTCCACATTTCCAGCACACCACCTTTACAGGTTTTCTTGGAGATTTAGATCTCCCTATAGATTTAGATCTCCCACTTAATGACTTATTTTTTTTTTATGTTCTAGGACCGTCCTTGTATAGACAAGGCATCACCATTATGGCTCTCCATATTTTTCCATCTCATCTCCTCCATTAGCAAGGCTGAGACTATTTCATCAAACTACAAGGCAGTTACATTGCTACCTATTGCAATAACCAGACTATCCCACGAATCTGGTAGAGAACACAACAAACTAATGCACTTATCTTCATCTAAAATTTTAATATCAACAGATGCTAACTTACTTACCACAGTATTAAATGTGTTTAGATGCTCTATCACTGAGTCTCCATCTTTCATCCTCAGGTTATATAGCTTTTTCCGTAGGAACAATTTATTCACTAGAGACTTAGATTGGTACAAAGTCCCTAACTAGTCCCACAAAGCCTTTGATGTAGCTTCCCCTAATACATTCAGCAATACTGAATCTGAGACACAAAATCGTATTGTGCTCTTTACCTTCTGATCCAACTTCTTCCATTCTTCATTGGATACTCCCGCTGGTTTAGTACCCAGATCTACCGTGATCCACTAACCTTTATCCACCAACAGATCCTCCATCTTGAGTTTCCACAACTCAAAACTCTGACCATTAAATTTCTCGATCTCTATCTTTCCACTGCTTGCCATCTTCTTTCACCACTAGAATCGATCTCGCAGATCTTCCATTGAACATAGTGTTATCCTAGGCCCGAGGAACCCCTAGACAAGGCATCCCCTTGAAGCCAAACTGCTCTGATATCAAATGTAGGTTTAACCTTGTTTAGAGAAATTACCTTCATATGAATTCTAAAACACAAAAAATAAACAATGCGAGAGAATAACACATAAAACACATATACACAGAGATTTTCCCCTCGATCCCAAAATCGGGACTACCAGCTTGATTTTTCATTATGTTTCTTTCAATGTTATAATACATATTTATACATGCCGAAGCATCCAATACCATGGACCGAAAACCATCACATCCTAAAACATGTGCAAAAATCATGCACAAAACCATAGGTGGGTCCACCCAACCTAACATAGGGTCCAAAACCAAAATTTTCCAGGGCACTACCCTGGACCCCATAAAGTGGGGTTATGGGTACAACTTAAACCCCCTGTGACCCCCGCCCCCTGGCTACACAATCGATGCAACGAAGGGGGGGCTTCGCCCCCCCTCTAACCCCCTGATTAACTATGTGGGCTAGTCGTGGAAAGAATATAACACAACCCAACATGTTGGTCATCATTGAAAACACTAAAATTAGTGAGGTTATCAGGTACAAATGGCTTATAAATAATCTCAATAGAAAACCCGTCTCTAAGTGGCAATAACCTAGCAATAGCTTTAGATAATGTGTCTGCGATGGCTGCATTGTGAATCCTAGGAACATAATTGATATTAAAATCTTGAAAGAAAGAAATAATATGCAATAACTCTTGCTGGTAGTTTTTAATATTAGGTGACACATAATGTATACTATTTCGTACCTGATGTGTGACAATTTATGAGTCATCTATTTCCTTTAACACGTCCACCTCGAGGTCTATGTCTTTCTTTAATCCCATAAATAGTTCTTTGTAATCAACAATGTTATTTGTGCACTCAAATTATAACTAACATGAGATCATATAGTTGTTCTTTTGTTGATCAATCAAAATACAACCAACTCAAGAACCCTCCTTTATTTTCAAACCATCAAATTATAAAGTCCAAATGTTATCAGAAACAAGGTTAGTTCCTATGCTAGTACTATTAACATTTATGTTACAAAATTCATTAGCACCAGTTGGATTGCAACGAAGGAGTTCCAATTGATGAGCCCTCGTATTGCACTAAGGATGTTGCAACTTCGAAGGGCTTCTCAACTTAAATTATCAACTTGAGGTTTGTACTAAATTATAGGTGACAATGATATATGCATAACATGTTAGGTTCTACTCATTTCACCCTTAGTCATGAAATTAGATCAAGGTGTTCAAAGACCACTCCTTCAATGAACTAAAAAGAGAAAAATAAGTCACAATTGCAAGGAGATGAACATGATTATACTATAGAAGTGAAAGTGCCATACATTCAAGGTAAATGTTGAATTGAAATTGCATGAAAGGAAAAGGCTAGTCTAGTTGCAGAAGTAAACCATGATATTCTATTTGCTGACCTGCTTAATGTAACAACCTACTTGCATGAATCATCTATCTATTTGCACTCGCTTGAAAATGATAAATTCAACGTTCAACACAATTATGAAAAAAATGCTAATTCTAATTCTATTTGCTGTGTTATGTTTACAATGAGGATAAAATGGAGTTGGAGTGATCTTAGAGTCTTCCCTAATCATGAAATCAAAGCTTGGGGGTCATTATTCAACTTCAATATGCTAGGGTCAAAATCTGGAGCAAATCTGGTTGAAGAAAACAATGCTACAATTATGCTACAGGAGGCCATGTATTGCTATAGGAGGCCCTGTTTACTACAAGAGGGGGTACAAGAGATTTTTTAGGAAAGAAATGATGTCTTTAAGGTAGAATAAGGTGGATGAAGGTAGAATAAGGTGAGTTAAGGGTGTGGTAGCCCCTTAGCCAAGCCTAGTACCCCTCATAGGTCTATCCTATACCAAAGTTTGTGCCCATGGTGTCCTCCAGTTACCTTAGTAAAGTGATCTCAGTGGCAGAGTTTGTAGGCAATGTGAGGTGTATAGGAGGGAGATGGAGTGGCCTAGGTGGATGTAGAAAGTGTACCCACCTATTGACAGTGTTGTATCTGCCAACATTCATGGGATCTCCCTGATATGAAGTCCCAACTAGACCTCAAACATTTTGGAGTAGGAGTCCCAACAG
>APFE031446050.1:0-14943 GCA_000404065.3 Pinus taeda | reverse complement strand
CCCCCTCCTGCACGGCAAGGAATCTGTCAGAGGGGGCTCCGACGGAGTTTGGCCGCGACACCTGTCCCCGCGTGACGCAAGTGTCTGACAGATATCGGAAGGTATTTGTCGGACGTCGGGGGCCTTCCGAAATTGATATGAGCCATTGATCTACGGGCATGTGATCGGACGGTTGTCGGGTAATGAACCTGCACGGCAAATAACTTCCATCTTTATTAATGGTCAGACGTCGGGCCCCTCCGAAATTTACGCTGACCGTAGATCTGGCAAAGCCGTGATCGGACGGTCATCAGGTCGATTAATTGCACGGGTGATAGCAGTGAGTGGGCGGGTTAAAAAATTATATTTCTTGGCAGGCGCGCCCAGCGGGACCCTCCACTTCATGGATTATTTTCAAAGGTTTTTTACGGTTTTGTTTGTAAAAATCAACTTTGTCCGCCAACATTAGGAAACGGTGAAAAAACAAAGAATTTTATGCAAAATTTTTGTACAAAGTATACAAGGGGAAAACTATAGGAAAAGGGGGTTCTGATGAAGTTTATAAAAAAGGCGAAAAGTGGCTCCCGACCTTAGGATAAGGCGGGGTAGGTATATTTTCATGAAATTTTCATCCTTTAATGGTTTAGGGGGTCAAA
Organism: Pinus taeda; assembly: GCA_000404065.3. NCBI lineage: Eukaryota > Viridiplantae > Streptophyta > Pinopsida > Pinales > Pinaceae > Pinus > Pinus taeda. The sequence continues at coordinate 14,308 of APFE031446050.1, read as the reverse complement.
AAAGGGTTTCTTTAAGGGTTTTTAGGCAAAAATGGAGAGTTGGGTAGGGGGATGGGTTCAAATGGAGAAAAGGGGTTGAACATGGGTTCTTGACCTTAACCAGATGTTAATTCAATTCCCAGAAAGTAGAGATTATGGCTATAGTGCCAAGGAGGGGATATTTATACAAAATGTGGGGTTTATACACCATGGTGTTATAATGATAGGGAAAATGAAGTATAGGGAGCTAAATAATAGAGTTAGTTGTTAATATGGGGGGAAAATATGGATGTGGATCAGTACAACCAAGTTTTCTTGAAAACAACTTGGAGTCAAGAGTAGATCAAAATGAAAAGACTTTTGCACAAGAAATGTGGCTTTTAAAGGCCATAAGAACCATCATAAAACTTTAAGTTTCTCTTATGTACACAACTTGTGAAGGGGTATTAGTAATGAGCGATATACACATGGAAAAAAGGGAGTTAGTCATGCTCCACTGTGTTACTTTGCTTGTGCATGGTTAGCAACTTTAATCTTGAAAGAAACACCACTTCTGCAACCCCATCTACCTACCCAACTAGTTTGCCTAACATTTTTATTCCTTCTTGGAGGGTGCACTTGGACTTGCAAACCCTTTGTGTGCCCTTTCCTTTTACATTGGCTTTTTTCTTTCATTTCCTATCTAATACTACCCTTATTCCTTCCAAGGCCCCAGATTAAGCAGTTGGGAACCTTAGTTTCTCTACCTAGCTACTGATCTGCCAAGATTAAACAGTTTGGACAGATTTCTTTCTCTATTCTACAACATAAATTGAAACCATGGCATGATCCAGATTAGACTGTTGGGTCATCCATAAAACTTTTTGTGAATATGCAGGCATATACACACCTTCTCTTTTTTTGCAAATATGGAACCTTTGTAGCAGCAAAAATGGAGCATATTTGGCACTTGTATTTGCCAATCATGAAATATGAAACCTATTGGTATAGGTATCCAACATAATATTTGCTTTTCTAAAAACATTTCAACAAGAAATATTTATGTATTTTCCAATTGGATTAAGTTTGAGGCAAGAGCTCATAGTTATTTAGTTTCCTTTTATGTTCTATTATTTACTTTCTTAGATCAAACTATCAATTCATTGTATAATTGAATAAAAGATCAAACCAAGAAGGTGACTTCAAATTGGGTGATTGAATGTTCAACCTATGCAATCATTGAGCTTTACTTTTTCGTGCTTTTATATTTGCTTTAAATATCCTCATTTAATTGCATTAACTGATATTCCTAAATATCATTCTAAGAAATTTATTTAATAATATTTCAAGATTGAATGGTCGAATATTTAATACATGCAATTACTGAGTTATTTTCTACACACTTTACTTGTTTTTCTAGGACATTAGAAGTTAAAGTATAAATAGTTGCTTACAAGTCATCTCAAGAAGGTAACACTTCATAATTGAATGTTGGAGTAACTAAGTATACATTAGTTGTTTTTTATTTCACAGGTTAGTTGAATTTCATTTTCATTATTTGATTTCATAGATTAGATGAATTGGTTTTCGTTATTTTGTAGTTAGATTGATCTAAACTGAAAGACAATTTCTAGTACATATAGTGCACGCATGCTTCACAAGTTTATGAAACTCTCGGGTTGAGTGTATTTTATTTGTTTTTGTTTTTACTAACCATTCATGGACAAAGGATCTAGAATTCAGCCCAAAGACTACATTGAGGAATGGTATTAAGAAATGGTTACGCCACAATATTCATCAATTCTTCAAGAGATCCTTGTGGCAAATCGAAAGTTCAAGTCGATTTTGCATATCCTTACAAATAATCAGGTACATTTTTCAAGTTTGGGTATGAGTATTTCAAAAATTCTAATCCGTAAATGGCTTCATTGGAAACATGAATATACTTAAAAAAATACAAAAAATATATATAAGACATCCACGCATCCACAAGCCCAACCTTCAAAACTTGCATATCAAAAATCACCGAACTAGAAATCGCAACAGCATAAACACACGATTTTAAAACACAAATTCTGAGCAAACTAGGGCGAATCTGAAAAAAATGAGACATTTGTTTTCTCTTGTAAGGGGGCAATTAGGTAACTCATGAGCGATTTTCTAGATTTTGCAACCGTTTAAGAGAAATCCGAAATTGATTTTTGCAGAAAACGTAATTGCTAGAAAGTGTAAACTATCTTGACACCCGATTTTAAAATGAATTTTCTGAGCAAACCAAGGCAAATCTGAAAAAAAAAAAAAAAAAAAAAAAAAAAAAAAAAAAAAAAAAAAAAAAAAAAAAAAAACAAAAACAAACAAACAAAACAAACAAACAAACAAACAAAACAACAACAAAAACAAACAAACAAACAAACAAAAAACAAAAACAAAAAACAACAAAAAACAAAAAAACAAACAAAAACAAAACTGGGACATTAATTTGTTCTGGAACGGGATTAATTTAATAACCCAGAAACCGTTTCCTCGGATTCCTAACCATTCAAGAGAAAATCGCAGTTCTTCGGGACCCTGTTTGGTGATTACATGAGGAAAACGAATTTTTTTTTTTATGCACGAGGTTTTGTTGGCAATAACAAATTTAATTCACTAAGACTTCTAATTAAACAATGACACTTGCTCCTCTGCAAAAATTTCAACAGATTTACCCTCCTTATATCTTTGAACACTTGGAAGAAATTGCTAACTTAATGTTGCACCCATGTGTATACTCATTTTGTCACGTGTCAGTGTAGTCAAGGAGTGATAATGAAACGAACAACAATAATTTTCAAAGATTGAATGAAAGAACTAATTTAAAATAATAATAGTAATAATAATAATAAAAGTGATGATTAATACATATTCAATCAATTTATTGAAGCAACTTATAAAGCGAAAAATACTTGCAAAATTTGATTGAAATAAATTTTTTTGTACAAGTACTTTTTCATATTTTTGTCGCTTCAAATATTTTTTACAGCATTTTATTTTTGCAGCACAAATGACGATTCAATAATGGCTTGCAAAACAATTGGAAAATTATTGAGATGAATTATGAACATTTGGCGTTAATATTGTTGCTATGTATTTTTCTATGAAGTTTTAACTTGCAGAGCACAACAAATCTTTGTGATGCCAATTGTTTTACTGAACACAGTGGATGAAGTCATCCGATAACAGGGAGTTAATTTAATTTTCATGGTAATTTCTTAAAAATGGATTGTTGTCAATATCATGAGTTGGATTGAATATAACACTTTTGATTTTCCTTAATTTGTTTTATTTGACATTTACATTTTGCATAAGAATCAGAAAGTAATTTGGCAATTTCTTTTTTAACACACTTATGTTTTTTATGTCAAGTTCTTTTGCAGGTTTGGGATGATCGAATGATCATTGAAGAAAACTAATTGTGTGCACAATTGGTCTTCAAAGGACTGATTCCATGAGAAACATAGGAACAAGTCCATGTCCATATCCACCAAAACCATTACCTTTCCTCTCTTTTGAATTATAAATCCAACCAAGCAATTCAAAGCAAGCCACAGTGATTTTTCCCAGCAAGGGTCAGTTGTTCATTTTCCTTTATTTACATACACTTTCTGCCTAACCCACAAATAAAAGCAAGAAGCTCACTTACATGTTTATTTCCCATCGTCATTATTATTTTCCATTGTCATCTTTCATTTTCATTTTTCAATTCCTATCCTTTTTCATTTCACAAATAAACCCTACTTCAATGCAAATTATTGAGTCCATAGTCCTTTGAGTCTAAAATCCTTGCAAAAACACATTGAGGCTTGCATGCCTTAATGGCAAGTCCTCATGTCGACGAACAATAGGAATACATCAATGTCCCTTGTTCATCTGATCTCCTAGGTACTCGACAACAACAAAATTATTCATACTTAGAAAGATGTTTTTGGGAATCTTGAGTCTCATTGTCATCAATGGTGAGATTTCTCGTGTTGACTAGTGGCATCCATTAATAGCCACTAAGTCAAAAATTTCCTACTATGTTCGACATCAGAACATTTATTCACATAGCAGGAATTGCACCAATGATTTTTGATGACATGAAGACTATCATTTTCATCATTTTTGAGCAAATGTAGAAGATATGCATCTACAGAACCAGATGTCAGCTGCGGAATCAGATAGCAGTTGCATAATTAGATGACAGCTACATAATCAAATAACAATTGTGGAATCAAATGGCAGCAGCAGAATCAGCACTATTTCGCAGCGAATTCAACAAGTTTTAATAAAAGCAAATAAAAAGTCATATTGACTCTTTTCTCCATGACTTGTCCAACCACTTGAAGAAGATTATGATCATAATTTTGCAGCCACTACACATGCAGCTCATCCATTTCTAAAGGGTAAGTTAAGGTATGTCATTTTCTAACTTTTTACCATTAAATTCCTTGATGAGCTAAAATGATAATTTTTTGAAAAAAAAAACATTTCTCTTCCTCATTTATAAAATTGCCAATATCATCAATTGGGGGGGATACATTCATATTCATATTTGGCTATATTCATATCACATTCAAAAGCCCACATCCCTTCAAAAGATATTAAATATTACATTATTTTTATGACCATACAAAGGCATGTCAAAAGTACTAAAAGAATCATTGGATACAAACACAATCATGGTTGTCACACAAAGAATAAACTATGATGCAATCCAATAAAGATATACTTTGCAACAATAATCAAATTATCATTATGCAAAGTTCAAAGATCAAAAATGAATGCAACAACAAAATATGGTTGTAACACAAGAATCAACCATGTTGCAATTCAACTATAAGATTTTGCAGAAGTATGAAGTTATCAAATGATATCATGCAAAGTTAAGCCAAAGTTCAAGGATCAAAAAGAATTAATGTATTAGATTGCATGAGGACATGCAATAGCTTCAATTGGGGGGTATGTTGGGCCTTGAAATTGTCATTCACTTCCATTACATTTTCACTTATATTTCCATATTGTCACTTTCTCTCCACCTCTATTTCATTACATTCACCTCCATTTCATTATATTTACTTTTACCACTATCATTATTGGGTCATATTTATGTTTTTCCAAACTTTATTAATTCTTAGCATTTTTCAGTGAATTTATGGTTAAAAATTAGAAAATTATGTGCATATGCTTATACTTAACAAGTGGAATGATATTGTTGACATGTGTAGGTCAAAATGAAACTTCTAAAAGACCCTTATGTGGCCTCCCAAAACCAAATTCGAATTTGAGTGGAGAAGATCATAGGATCATGAGGATATGTGTCTCATTTCCTATTTGTATTGAAACTCTAAGAAGACATGTGTCTTATCATTTCCTATTTTGATTTAACTCTAGAGATATGGGGAGAGATTCATGGACTCTCATTAATGAGATAGCTTTTTATATTTTTGTATAAATAGGGGAAGTTTTCTCATATCATTTTAATTTGTAAAATTGGAGTTATGCTCAAGCTTTGAATACAGAATTAGATTGTGGCACCTTACTCATGAATTATAGAGAATCTCGATTTACCATCTCTTACACTTTTAGATCAGATACCTAAAAATGTGCGAGATTTAATTGCTTTTATAGATTAAAGTTCATTTATTTTCTTAGTATTAGTTTTAGAATGACTATGTAATCTTTGATTTTCTAAAAACATTTCAACAGGAAAGATTTATGTATTTTCTATTTGGATTAAGTTTGAGGCAAGAGCTCATAGTTATTTAGTTTCCTTTCATGTTCTGTCATTTACTTTCTTAGATCAAACTATCAATTCATTATATAATTGAATAAAATATCAGGCCAAGAAGGTGACTTCAAATTGGGTGATTGAATGTTCAACCTATGCAATCATTAAGCTTTACTTTTTTGTATTTTTATATTTGCTTTTAAGATCCTCATTTAATTGCATTAACTGATATTCTTAAAGATCATTCTAAGAAATTGATTTAAATATATTTCAAGATTGAATGGTTGAATATTTAATACATACAATTAATGAGTTATTTTATGCACACTTTACTTGCTTTTCTAGGGCATTAGAAATTAAAATATAAATAGTTTCTTACACATCATCTCAAGAAGGTAACACTTCATAATTTAATGCTGGAGTAACTAAGTATACATTAGTTGTTTTTTATTTCACAAGTTAGTTGAATTTCATTTTCGTTATTTGATTTCATAGATTAGATGAATTGGTTTTCATTATTTTGTAGTTAGATTTATCTAAACTTAAAGACAATTTCTAGCACATACAATGCACGCATGCTTCACAAATTTACGAAACTCCCGAGATGATTGGGAGAATGTTGGGTGTGTGTATATATTCTTTCCATGCATCATGGGGTCCAACGCAATGCCCCAGAAAAAATTGTATTTTATGCAAACCCAATAATAGTTGGGCAAGCCCAAGGACGGGGGGAAACCCAAAGATGGTGGGCACACCTACCCATGGTTTTGCACACGTTTTTTTAGGGTGCGGTAGCTTTTTCCCATGGTATTGTAATATTGAAAGGAATATAATTAAAAATCAATCTGGTATTCCCAGTTTTGGGATCCAGGGGAAAATATTTGTGTATATTTGTTTTATGTTCTTTCCATTGTATATTTTTCTATTTTAAGAATTTTTTTGCAAGTAATTTTTGTACAGGGTTAAAACATTCACAACGATCCATATCTTCGACCATAATCCTATTCAGAAAAATAAACTAAACAACATCCATGAGATGAACCCAACAATGCTAATAATCAAAACCATGATTTAGAAGCATGCAGTCAATTATCACTTTCTACGGTCAACTTCCAAACTCTCTGGTCAACTGACGAAATTTGTGGTCAATTGCAAAACTCAAACCCTAGGTCCCAACTGCATGCAGAGTGATGTGCATGCCGCTGAAACCCTCCAACTGCATACATCATCATGTGTGCCTATTATTGGGACTGAAATATTCTTGTGACATCCCTGTGGTTGGAAACGAAAATCCTAAACACATGTGCGAGCTTTTGACCCTATAATCTCAAACTTGTACTAACCAATTTCTGTGACCCAACCTCAAACCTATGTGAGCAAAACCCAAAAAAAGAAGAATGATCATGATGATGATTCCCAAATGAGGGTCACTTGACTTGTATTTATAGCCACCCATGGGTGACCAATTTCTCTTTTGAGCCGACCTGACCTTTTTTGCACATGTGGGCTTTTCTTCAAAAATACACTTTCCCTTGTCCAAATTGAGCACTTCAATAGACAAAATTGGTCCTCTCAAAAATAGGAATCTAGTCCCATGATTAGAATTTGTCATTGAGCTGCAAAATTAACACTCCCTCTCAGTTACGAAGAAATTCCAATTGCATCATGTAATCATCGCAAGTATCATGCCATCAAATCATGTCTTATATCAAGTATCTCATCATAATATATCATCATTGTTCATCTCAATTCATCTATGCTTATTATTTCTTATCTCTTGATTGTATTTGCTCATATGTTGAACACTCTCGAATATAAAAGAAGCATAATTTGATATCGGAGGGGATCTTAAGCTACCACCCTCTGTCCATAAGGGATCCATTGCTACCACATGAAATCACTACTAAGGGGGAGCCCAATGCTACTACATAGGAAACATTAGATAGATTATCATCAAGGATCCCTACTCAACTTGGAACCACATCAGGGAGAATGCCTTAACCCGAAATCCAATGACAATGAGGAAGTTCCTATGGGATACTCTCACCTCATGTCTATGATAGTGGGGAAGGTTCTATGTGACACTCTCACCCCAAGTCATCTCATCGAGAAATATGCGAGATACAACTTACTAAGTAAGGATCACAACCATCACGTTGTGCGATCAATAGGTGAGATACCATTTTCTATACCCTGAAGAGTCATGTGGTAGAACACTTGCATCATAATCAACTTGGGTTGTACAGCTCCAAGCACTCTCAACCCATTAGCCAGACAAGGAGCGGTATTCCTAACAAGCCCAGCGTGTGGTTATGATGCCAACTAGGGTATACTCTGCATAGACCAATATATGGGAGCAACATCTCCGACCTTATCGGTAACATATAGGGGTGATACCTTATTTTCCATAGATCCCTCAACCCCAGGATCCCTCCATCTCAATTCCTCACCCTGGGAGCTCAGACAGGGGGGAAGAGTTGGCTCAGTGTCCTTGATTAACCCTATTCTTTATAGATCAGAAACATATCATCCTTCTCATATCAGGTATCAGCTTAAACAACTTACTAAAGATTTCAACAATAATGTCTTAATAGCAGCAGTCTCATGTTCATGCAGAACATCAAATCAAATACTATATTATAAAAAATATATATCACAAAAAGGATACCTCATTCATCCTTCCACTCATGGAGGAAGCAACCACAGGCCTAAGCTTGTCTCGCACAACAACACTACCTCACTATATGAAGATATCTCAGTCCCAACTATATATGGTATTTTCTTCCTATCAGATCCCACTATTTCTCATTGTAATATATCATTGTCACATCTAGAACCTGTTCAAAATAGATCTCCAAAGACTTTCTTCAACCCGCCTCGTAGCTAGCCATGCTAGCAACATCACACTCACCCTCAGTCGTGCTTAATGTTATGGAATTTTCATCCAAAATATCATACTAAAGCAACACCCAAACCTGCTCATCTCATCAATAACAATCCCAAATATCATCAGTACATCCATGCATTTAAATATCATAGGAAGTATATCTCAGACCAAAAATTGATCATCCCATTCAAATATCTCGAAGTGGGCTTGGCGGCAACCCAATGTGTATGAAGTAGCTCAATCCTGAATTGACTCATCTCGTTCTCTGCAAAACATGTATCTAGATGGATTTTATAAGGAACTTAAATGCTTCAATCAACTATCAGTTTCCAAGTCAGGTCCAGCAATATATTTGCATAACTTCTTGAAATTCACTTCCATCGAAGTGTCCAAGTATTTACATTTCCTCTTTCCAAAAAATATTCAATATCATCATGATATAAATCATCATGCCATGATTCTTCATTTCTAACTTCAAAGGCCAACTCCCTCTTACTTTGATCATCAATTTCTTATTACATGTCAAGAATAAACCATCAACATATAATAAAAAAAAATCAAAGGCATACCTTGGACCACTTTTAAGTAGAGGTTTCGATTTGTACATCTTCCTGGCTTCACCAGGTAACTGTCAACGAGGACATACGAGGCTCAGGAAGCTTGCTTCAAACCATATAAAGTTATCTACAAACATTAAATTGATCAAACCAATATACTCAACCTTACACAAATTAATATTGTGCAATCAAATAAACTAAGTCAATTTTTCAAGCCTTAGATGCCAAATCAAAACTAATATCAAATCCATAAAGGTTTCTTTCAATATCACTATGAGAAATTCCTCAGACTAGGTGTCGGGTAGATCTCACATCCAAATACCAAGTTATTAATTTATCTATTTTCATTTCAACAAATCAAACTCCATCAGGAAATCCACATAATCATATTATGAATTGTTTTTCCATGCATTTATTGTGAGATCACTGCATACAAAATCACAATTGTTTATACTTCAACCAATGTGCCAAAGCCAATGATGCCAATACATAATCACTATTGAATACCAATATTAGTTATTGAAAGTAAATATGCCCACATAGAAGTTTTATTTCACATTAAGACAATCCACCATTATCAAGTACCAAAGAAAAACCCTAACTTGTTATCACAAAGAATTCATAAGCCAAAATATATCTATGAACTATTAAGCATCATTTCAAAACTCCAATATTTCTCATCTATATTAAATCAATAAGCAAAATCTTGTCAAACCCTTGTAATTATTATTAATTATTGTCATATACTAGATTCAATGATCAAATCAAAATAACATACTAATATGCATATTCTAGTCCCCAACAAACACAAGTTTAGTCAACACATTTGCATTCTCTATAGTAAGGCATACATTCAAACTTCCCTATTGATAGGACTTTCTATTATCTTCTCCATATCTATAGAACTATCATACTCCTTGGTGCGCTCATGATCTTGTTTATAAGGCTTCAGTTTTTGTGTCCCACAGGCACAACCACACCCATAGGCCTTCTTTTGTGTGGTTGGGAGGCCTGTAATCACACTATTAAGCTTTTCTCCCATCAGTTGGGCTTAGACTAGGAAAAACTCTCTTATTAGGCCAAAACTTTGTGTTGACTAACAACGTCATATATTTTACTATTCATGTCCAAAAATCTTACTTAAATAATAAATAATTTTCTATACATTTAATGCAAATAGGTGACAAAATATTACAAAAAATTATCCCTCTAGATGGGAATCCACTTCAGCCATCATCAATCAAACCATCAACCTATTTATCATAATATTGTCATGCATCAACAAAATTGTTAGATCATGAAAATATATGATATTATTAGGCATCTATACATCATAGTCATGACTCATAACATGTTAGCTTCAGCGACTTCATCACCACATATGAACATTACATCAAACTTTCATCAAGGATTAGAGTCATATCACTAGGGAAGATGGCAGGTGATCATCATACTTCAAGGATCATAATCACTACATTACTTATTTTACATATTATCCAACCATGAAGACAAGGCATCTAGATTTACCACATTGTCAAATTTACTAAACTTATCAAAAAAAGAAGGTCTTGAGTATAAATCTTATTGTTACACTTTTATCATCAAGGTTATCATTATTATCAATTCACCATATATCAAAAACAATGTATCTAGCCTGCTCCATAAAATCAAGAAATCCATCATGTCTAAAATGTAAAATACTTGCCAAAATATCAAGAGCACCAATATATCACATATGCCCGAAATAAAACTTGCTTTCATATGTATGAGGCATTTATGAATATGGTATTCTCATCATACCTTAGGGCTTACATTTCCATCCAATATTGTAGATGAAACAATATACTATACATACCTTATAACATTCAGAGACCTTTGCACTTTGTGACACTTAATTGTCATAGGAAAACGTAGCTCTTCTCTTCGTGCATTTTGAATGATCCTCAAGAAGGATCCACTTATCACACCTCATCGGGAGGCTAGAAATATCCAAATACTCAAATAAACATGCAAGAAGTATAATCAATTTTTATCACTCATAACTTTCCCTAGAAGTTTTCAGAAGAAGGAAAGGACCGAGGTAACCGCAAACCAACTTTTAAGCATAGGCTCTAGCCAACCTGTGGTTCACAGAGGGTTCTCTCTATATGATTTAGCTTTGTTTGATAGGATTTTAGGCTAGTTCTGAAGGTCCAGGGGGTTTTGATTTGTATTAAAGGTTGGATGGTCAAATCCTTAAAACAGATGGATAGAATGATGTCTTTGGACCATTGAGCTATGGAGTCAAAGAAGGGCAGCAAAATTGGAATTAACTCACTAAAGGGAGTGTTCAAAGGGCAAGCTAGCATAGTAAAGTGCAGGTCTTTGGTCCAGATGAGTGAAATGATCTTAACCAGGGTAAGAGAGCACTTAAGAATTCTCAGACCGAGATTAAAATGAGGAACAGAGGATAATCATGAACAAAGGGAAATTAAGAATCATTTGCTATAGATTACAGGGAGACTACCTAAACTGAGGAGCAATCAAGAATTCATTAACTTAGATAATTAGCAGAAAACATTAAAATCCATAATAGTTAAAACAGAGTGCAATGAAGCAAATTCTGAGATATCATTCCATATTATAGCATTCATATTTCAGATACATTAAATATTGTGGAAAAACTTTTAAAGAAAGATAACAACACAAGAGAAAATACTTGTCTGCACTTTGCTTTACACATGAATCCTGTGAAATGTCTTGTCTTTATTCATTAATATAGCTTGATGGTCCAAATAGTGATACAATAGCTTACAGTCTTTTGATCAAAAGGTCTACAGAAATGTCTAAGAATCCACCCTACATATTTCGAATGGTGAAGTATCTATACAAAAATTATTACAAAATATCTCAAAACAAACTTGAGATTTAATCTAGGAAATACAAATATCTTCTTGCAAGAAGATAGAGACGGCTATTGAATTGTTTCATGTTGTCCCTTTTTATGTGGTACTATTGGCTTTTATAGTTGGATTTGTAGCCCTTTATGCTGGCTTGCAGTTGTGGTCTTTTACGCTAGAATCTTCTTCAACTTTTATCTTTCGCCTGATACTCTTTGACCCTGATACTCTTTAAACTTGATGTCCTGTTTTCATTGTTTACCTGGTTGTTCTACTTTTACTGTGTAGTTACTTTTTACTGTAAATTTCTCACAGCAAATCAGTCATCCTTTCCCACCATTCTGCATCAGGTAATTTGGCATTCATCATCCACCTATACATCTCATCAACTTCGGTATACTTGGAAAAATTGGGCTTATTGATGAACAAGTGTTTAATCTCATGTTGGAGAAAAAAACAAGTTCTCGAAGGTGTTATACAAAACTTTGCCTGTTGCCAGTGCTTTTATAGATGAAGTGCTAGCTTGTTCTTTAGCCAACTGCATGATTCTATTATCATAGTCCAGCTGTGTCATAAGTTTGGCATTAATGACCAATGGACTGGGCAATCCTTTCTCCCTCAAAATTTAGAATTTGGTCATGAATCTACCAATGGCCACCTGCATGTTGTGGCACTTTTCTTCTAGGTCCAGCATTAGGTTTCTCTTGGAAAGGACTTTCCTTATTTCCAAAATGGTTTCAGTCTTGTCTTCTATATTTAGTTCTTGGAGCTCATATTATCTATTTTTGTTGTTAAGGAAGTGGATGATTCTATTGGCATCCTTAGGCATGTCACCTAATTCCTCCTTGAATTTCTGAATAGATACTGTAGCTATCTTTATCAATTCTTTCTGCTCAAAAATAACTTGAATAGATGGCAAAATATCCTTAACGGAATCAATGATATTGGCCCATAACAGTTCCTTGCCTTGCCCAAGGGGTTTCTCCAATGTTAGATCGTTTTCCAAGGCTTTGACCCTTTAACTCATCCTGTTGGCTTTCTTAGTTTCTTCTTTTTGCATAATATGGGCAAGTTTGTAATCAGTTTCTAAACTTGCCACCTTTTCCTTCAGTCTATTCATTTATGTAGCCTGAATTGGCATCTCCTCCATGGCTCTAACTAATTCTGCTTCTTTTTCTCCTGATGCACCTATTGTTGTAGACTCTGTTGTAACTCGCTATGTTGTGGCAGGTTGAGTTGTAGGTGCTAGTGAAGCTTCCAGTGTAGAAGGGATTGTTCTAAATACTATAGGGATTACATTTGTAGAAGTTGTGGCAATGTCAGTTTGTTTTAATTGGATCAAGCTATCCAATTCTTTCTCTGTCTCTCTTAGTTGATCATTAAGTTTTAGGATCAATTCCATCAACTCTTCATGTCTGGTCTGGCCCTCTAAGACTTCAAGTGTTTGTGGATGTTGTAGCTGAGGTATCTGCAATTGCTTCTTCAGTGCAGCAATATCACCGTTCTTCTTCTTTATCAGCTACTCATTAGCTTCTATATCTTTGGGATCATGTCCTAATTCAATAACTAAGTCTTCCAAAGACTTAATCCTGATATCCTTGGCATGTGAGGAGGCCTTCTCCATTTGAAATTATGTCGAGATGTTGTTCAAAGAGTTTTGTAACTAATGTGCAGCTATGGCTTTGCCTGTTAGGGTGGAGTATATCATCTCTCCAGCATGTTTAAGCAGTTCTATCTAGTCTATGGGATGAATATTCCTTGCCAATACTTCAAAGTGAACCCTATTGAAATCTGAAGATGTCTTGGGTTGTTGTGTTGTAGTTTTGATGAAGGACATTTTGAACTTTTCCTTCCTTGATGTCAAAAGTTGACATTAGTCTTGTTTGATTTGTGGGAGTGAGTTTCAGATATTGTGCATAAGTCTGAGCTTTGAGTTTCTCATTCCTCATTTTGATTACTTTATACCTGTCCTTTATGTCTTGGTCTTTGTCAGTAGGCCTACTGAAGGAAGACACTTCCACACTAAGTTGTCTTTCCAACATCTAAGTCTGTGATGTGGAAGGCTCTTGTATGTCTTCAGATGGAGTTGTGGGCCTGCTTCGGTCTACCTCTGTGTTGGTTACTTGTGTTGATCCTTCTGTATATTCCTGTTAAGAGGCCAGATTGAGCCTTTGCCTCTTGTTGTGACTTGTTTCCTGCTGCAGATTAGAGGTGTCCATTCCTAAAGTGGAAGCTCCCTCTCCATTTCTTTTTGGATTTTTCTCCTCATTTTGAGGAGTCT
>APFE031446045.1:0-12247 GCA_000404065.3 Pinus taeda | reverse complement strand
CCATTTCTGGCAAGTACCTCTTTATTTTTTACAAGCTTGAGGAGGATAACATATGCTTGATTATAAGCTCATCCTTTGGATGAGTCCAACTTAGTTTAAATTCGAACCCTAAGAAGGAGTGGTCCGATCCTGTTTGTAATTGAATAGGTCCTTCACTGTCGAAATTTAACGAGTCCAGTATAGGAGAAACTCGGCGTTTTTCATTTTTAGAGAGTCTGAAAAAACTTAAGAAGACTCCAGGGTTGACTTTTTCGTAAATTTGTGTCTCCCAAGCCCAAAAAGGTATAAAATAATACTTGAGAGAACTGCTTGATATTTTACGACCAAGGAGTACTTTTCGTCATTAGTGTCTTTGATCCGAAAAAGTAAAAAAACGATCAAGGACATGTCATTTTATAACCAATATCGAATTTGAAACGACAAAAATCTGTCAATCTTTTTATGTTTTTACGGTCGGAAAAGCGCTGTAAATGGACTGTATTTTAATTATGTTTTAATGAGCTTAAAAGAAAAACTTGACAATCTTTTCATGTTTTAGGAGTCAGAAAAGAGCTTAAAGGTGACTCTAGCTGAAAATGATAGATTTCGCTTGAATAATCTGTTATCCTGCACAAAAACACAAACATTACTCATACCTGTTTGAAATGGATAAAAATGACGCAAGAATACATTTTCAAAGTGAAAGATAAACAAATTTGCAATTTATTTACTCAAAAAACTTATAAAAAGGGCCTTTTACCATTCATTTTTACCATTTGTGATTTGGGTGAGAAAATAGTGTCTTTTCTCAGAAAACTTCCCGTGAAGATTGCGGAAAATCCAACCATCGGAATCGAACGCCGTCTTCTCCAGGTAATCCACTTCATCCTCCTCTTCATTTTTAACTGTTTCACTTTTCATTTTAGTCCTTCATTTCATTTTTTGGGAGGGTTTTTAGGCATAAAACCCGCGCTCGGGGTATGCAGGTTCACCACTCTGGACCTGCGGACCCCAACTTTTTCTCCATTGGGAAAACGTTCGGGGCCCGCACCTTCCATGTAGACAAAGTGCGGTCCCACGCACTGTGTCTAACATGTAGGGTGCGGTCCCCGCCGCAAGGGTTTTTAACCTAAAATTCCTCAAAAATGGACCAATGAAAATATTTTCTAGCTTTCTAATTTATCTTTATGCTTGATATAGGTAGTACATCATGCTAGATTGGCGCGAACGAGAGCATGAGGATGTGGATGTTGCCACATTGAATCATCAGCCTTCACTTGATGCTTTGAGGGCGTGCGGCTTGTACAAATACTGGGCCATTCCTGGCATGAGGGCTCAGGTGGATTTCTTACAGTGGATGGTTGACAGATGGAGCGTTCAGGACCAGTGTTTCTTTATTGGCGGCCACCAGATCGAAATCGAGCTGGCGGATATATATTTCTTGACTTGTTTGCCTAAGAGAGGCATTGACTTGACTCTGTTTGGGACTAGGGCAAGTGGCCAGTCCGTCGATAGCCTCTGGTTAGAGTACTGCAACCGCCAGACTAGAGACAAAGGGATAGATATAAAGACCATATCCCATCTTGAGCTCATGGTGATTGCATTCACTGTTACTAGACTTTGTGAAGCTGCAGCATTACATATTTCCACTAGATCCCAGATGCGTATGGCAGTTGATTGCTTTCAGGGCACCATCTTCAACTGGTGTGATGCTGTGTTGGCCAATGTGAAGGGCCAAGTGACCAGGGCCAAGAATGGACGACTGAAGACTTTTGGTTATGGGGCTTGGGTCATGAGTTTTGGCTTGGAGAGGATTCCTATGCTTATCCCACAACACATTATTGTTGGAGCTGGGCTTCCTCGAGAGCCCAAACTGATGCGATGGGTCACAGTCATGGCCCGTTATCCTGATGAGGGGACCGAGGTCGTTCGATTCAAACCTGAGTATTTCCAATGGTTGGAGAACCAGGATTTTTCTATTCAAGACTTCCCTTATGCTGGGATTGATTTTCGTGGAGACCCAGACATGGCTCTTCCTCTAGGAGAGCAGTGGGACGACTCAAGTAAAATCATTTTCAACATTTTCCTAATTTTATTTTATTTTTTTTAATTTTTATATTGTCCTGAAGCTGATAGTAATAATTTAAAAATGCAGATGTGGGCCCACAGCGACCAGCCTTTCTCCAGCCTTTCGAGAGAAAATAACCAGTTGCACTGGCTCCAGCCCCATAGGACGAATCAACAGAGACTTTGGCCGAGTTGGAGAGCCATCTAGAGCGCCTGACAGGGGACATTCCCGAGACCAGCATAAACGACATCCCTCGTCGACTTCAGCGCTATGTGATTAGAGTCCCCGAACCTTTTAGGAGGTTCCTTTGTAAGGTGGCCCGTGCAGTGGTTTCATATCGAGATCATCACCAGTGATGGGATGATCGCTTACTATAGTCACACATGACATTTTGCTTTTTGTACCTACCATTTTTGCTGATCATAAGGTGTTTTTCAACCTATGATCGAGGATGATGTATTATTTTGACACACTCCTATATATATGATATCGTTATTACTAGCTTGTCTTGTTAAACATGTTATGCAATGTTTTTAAATTTACTTGTATGATTATTGCACATGTCTACTTAACATTTGAGAAGAAATTGCATCTGATAATGTATTCAAAGATCTTGGAATATGCTGATATTCAATATAGTCAAATTCACGTTCCAAGAGATACACTCTCAAAAATAATCTTAATAAAACTGGATTTCTAATGGCGTATACTCTATTAAGTTGTAATACAACGAGTTCAGAATCTAACCTCACTATCAAACTCCGAATCCCAAATGAAATAGATTCAGATAATAAATCAACCGCTGCACTATACTCTGCAATGTTTATTGTTTGTCCGAGGCTTACCCCATGCATAGATACCAACTCGTCAGAGGGCGAATAGATAACCCAAGTTGCGGAAGAAATATTCTGTGTACTACAACAAGCTTCATCAGCGAAACCAATATATGTTTGGAGAGGCGTCGACATCTGTGACATCAAACGTCAAACAAAGATAAGCAGGAATAACGACGGAAAAATCAATCTCTTAGCTAAGCACACTTTAATCTAAAACACACCGGCTAGAAGAAAAACTAACCTAACCTAACAATCTCCACACTCGTTTTAAGCATAATACCTCTTCAGGTAAAGACCATTTCTGGGTTTACCTAAAGAGACCCCGTCAAAGTCTACCAATTCATAGGCCCCTTTTGATAGCTTTCGCTTGACAACAAAGGGACCATGCCACATAGGCACGAATTTTCCAGCGCCTAATTTATCATTTGCTTGATCGTATCGTACAATAAGACTAGATCTCCTTCCAAAAAATTTTGAGGGGTCACATTTCGATCATACTGAGCTTTAATATGTTTTGCATGAGATTCGATCGCTAATGCAGCATCGCGTCGATTCTCATCTTGCTGAGCCAAGTATAACAAACGTCTTTCCTCTTCGTAAGTGGCTGGAAGTAATTCGATGGCCATTCGCAATGACGGGATTTCGTACTCAATAGGTAACACAACTTCCAAACCATAAACTAGTTGGAAAGGAGTGAAACCTGTCGACGTTTTTACTGAGGTTCGATACGCCCAAAGCGCTGAAAATAACATGTTGTGCCAATTTGACCGTTGAATCCCAATGATTCGTCGGATCATGATGACTAGAACTTTGTTGATGGCTTCAACCAGGCCATTAGCTTGTGGATAATAAGGAGTTGAACTGTTGTGACGCAAGCCAAGTTGGCCTGTAAGTTCAGTCATCATAATGTTTCGAAAATGACGCCCATGATCAGTGATAATCGCTTGTGGAACACCAAACCTAGCAATTATATGATTGAATACGAAAATCACAGCTGTTTTGTTGTCTGCCTCAAATGTAGGCATCGCCTCGGCCCACTTGGTAAAATGATCTACCGCAAGGATAATATACACATGCCCCCCGGCCGAGTGAGGGTTACATGTAATAAAATTGATACCCCATCTGGAAAAAGGACCACCGACAATGATAGGGTGAAGAGGAGTAGGTGGAACGCGCATCTTTCGATAAATTTTTTGGCAGTTGTGGCATTTTCGGACCGCAATAATACAATCTTTAAACATAGACGGCCAAAAATAGCCAGCGTGCAATATCTTTTGGGCTGTGGCATACCCAGACATATGACCACCACACACTCCAGAGTGACAGTAATTTAGGACCCTCTCAGCTTCCTCATGAGTCAAACAACGTCGAAAAACAGAGTCCGCCCCTCGACGATAAAGAGTATCTCCAATAATTTTGAATTGTTGGGACTAGAATCAGATTTTTTGACGGTCCGATCGTGAAATATCTGGCCGAAAGGATTGGGTTTGGAGATAAACGATGATATCCCCGTACCACGGATCTAAAGTGCTGCTTAGAAACAAGGATTCGTCCGTAATGGGCTCCTCTGCCACAGTTTCCGTGTCGGCACGCAGGAAGTCACACATTAATTCCGCAAAAACTAATGATTTGTTTGACTTAGACTTTTCAAACTCCAAGTCGAACTCCTGCAGGATGACAATCCATTTGGAGTACTTGCCCCCCAGCAATTGCTTGGTCAAAATATAGATCATAGGGTTGCAATCAGAAATAACTATAGTCTTACGTAGTAAAATGTAATGAGGAAAACGTTGGACAGCTTGAACAACTGCCAATGCCAATTTCTCCACATGTGAGTATTTTAGCTCAGGTGGATTTAACGTTCAACTAAGGTAATATATCACATGTTCAATATCGAATTCGTCTTCCTGAACTAACACCATTCCGATGGTGGAATAGGAAGCGACGAGATACAAGAAGTAGTCCTGGTTGTAGTTGGGAGGATGCAATAACGGTGCATGGGTCAACGCGTGTTTTAGTGCATCAAAAGATTTCTCATCTATCTCATCCCAAAAGAATGAAGTATTCTGCTTCAACAACCGGGTAAAACTCTTTGTGATCTCGGCATAGTTAGGGATGAATCGACGTAAAAAGTTCGCTTTCCCTTGCAAACTTTGGAGTTGGCGAAGACTCGAAGGAGGAGGCAATTTGATAATGGCTTCAACCTTTGAGGGATCGACACGAATGCCGGCTTTCGAAACAAAAAACCCCAGTAATTGACCCATTTCAATACAGAAAACACACTTGTGGGGGTTCAACCTAATCCGATAATGCCTACACCTCATAAAGATTGCTCTTAAATGGACGAGATGATTAGCTCGATGTAATGAATGAGAAGGCAAGTCATTGAGATAGGGTTGCACAATGTGCTTGATATCATGAAAAGCATAAGGCATGGCCCGTTGAAAAGTTGCTCCGACCTTCTTAAGCCCAAAAGGTAATTTGCAATAAGCAAATGTCCCCCATGGACAAATGAATGTCGTCTTTGGTTGATCAGCAGGTAGAATATTGATTTGATTGTATATGGAAAAACCATCCATGAAGGAGAAAATTTCGCTGCCGGCACAATCATCAATGATTTGATCGATATAGGGAGTGGGGTAATTGTCCTTTGGACAGGCTCGATTAATGTCCCTATAGTCGATACATATTCTTATTGTCCCTTGCTTTTTGTTAACAGGAACAATATTCGATACCCAATCCGTTAATGGGATTGGATAAATGAAACCTGCTTTGAGTAATGTTTCAACTTCTGCTTTAATTGCAGCAGCTTTTCTTGGGTGAATCTGACGCAAACGTTGGCAGACGGGTTTAGAATCCGAGTAAGTTTTGATTTCATGAACTACAATTGTGGGGTCAATACCTGGCATTTCCTCATATGACCAGGCAAACACATTGCAAAATTCTTGAAATAGGGCCTTATATGTTTGAATTTCATGTTCCGTACAAGAGGCACCTATATGAACGTTTTCAACAATTCTAGGCTTAACTGAAATGTCAAGGGGAATAGTTCGAGAAATATTTCCCAAGTTTAACTTGGAATCGAGATGTTTCATTGGATTCTGAGCATCCTTGACATATTCAGTCGTAAAAATTGATGAAAAATCATTTTCAAAACGATCACCCTCGGGTAAAAACGAAGATCTGCGACGAAGATCTTCCCATGGTAACTTATCGATGCATAGGATTTCACGAATTTGCTCATCAGTTTAAACAAGTTCAGAAAATGCTATTGAATCCAAGTTCGATGTCGAAAGTGATTCCCCATGGACCACATTCATTAAGTCGATTTGGGTTGATGTTGTTTCTGAACTGCACGGTTTGATACGCAAGTTCATACAGACTCATGGGCATAAGAGTACCAAATGAGCCGATCTCAGATTCAGAAGGTATGATCCAAGGATCATCATTAACAGTGGTACCTGATGAAATCATATGAATGGTTGCAGTAGAAGACGACGCATTGATATGAGGAAAAGGAAAAGTGCCTAGTAAACCAAAATCTTTAACTAGTCCTACTCCAACATCCTTATATGGGATCGTCGCTTTACCAACATGTTGAATGCTCTCAGCAGAGGCTGGGTCGGATGAAAAGTAAGACAGCTGGTCCAAGGTTACGATCTTTCCATTTTGAGGGAACTTGATAAGTCGAAAGACCGATGAAACGACAACTGTCATAGCGTAAGAACAACTACGACCCAAGAGAAGGTTGTAATCTAGAGGGGCATCAACCACCTCCACATCTAGATTAACGATTGTACCTTCAACCCCTATAGGTAAATCCTGTAGAATGCCAAAAGGATGAAACCCACGGCCATCAAAGGCCTTTAGAATCGTCGGGGATTGATTTAGTGAAGGAGAACCAAGCGATCTCCAACACTGTATCGACAAATAATACACGTGGAAGCTCCCTCATCAATCACAGTCCTATGAACAGGTCTGTTTTTGACTATCACTGGAATCTGGATAGCCATTTGATGAGGTAAGCATGGTGCACTATTTTCTAGATCGAAGATTATAAGGTTCGGGTCCTGAACGTCAACAACTCCTATAGCCGACAAAAGTAATTTACGCTATGCTGGACATGATTGCAGCACTTCCAAAGCTGACATTGCTGAGGGTGAAACATCTAAATCCTCAACAATGTTATAGTTTTGAGCCGCTCTCACATGTGGATTGAAAGCAGACTTTCGAAGTATACCCTTGGCGGGCGGTTTGATTACTAAGTCTGGATTAGGTTTCTCGATCTGTAGTGGATCAGAACCGGGAGCTGAGGTTGATGGATTCGAATGAGAAGATTCTACTTCTTTACCATCAACAGGACTTTTACTGCCATAATCTTGCGACCGAGTCGCAATCCTAACATGGGACATCATCAATATGGGTTCTTCATTGGCACTGGAAGACGAACCTATCATCTTACTCCCTTGATTTGGAAAAGGATCCTTTAAAACAACAGGAGTTTGGGAACCTTTGACAATTTTCGCAACCTCTGCACGATGAGGGAAGTTTCTTGTAAAATGTTCTTCATCACAAATAAGACAAGGATAACAAGGTTTGCGTTTTTCATCAGTTGATTCTGCTTTTTCTGGTTTCTCTTTCGAATTCTTATCCGTTTTATTCTTCTTCTTCCCTTTCTTCTTACCACCGGTTTTTGATTTAGCTGTAGATGACTCTACAACATGAATATCGGCAGAAAGTTCCGCGGAAGAATCTGCTGTCGGGGAATGTGGCAAGGTTATGATGAGAGAAGAATTCTTGGAAGACTTCTTCTTACTTTTGGTATTAACCGTACCAATCATACCATTAGCGGTATGAGACCCTGAAGGAGCTGCAACGATTTGATTTTGTTTGGGTAGATCGGGGATTTTCTCGTGTAACGTACCTAAGTATAAACTAAGTCAAGGTACTGTGCTTGAGAAATTACTTGCTCCTCGGTAACATCTCCGGCTTTAGCCACATCCTCAGTGATCTTGGGCAGTAAAGATTTTACAAACCATTCAGCTAGGATCTGATCCAGGATAAAAACTTTCACTAAACGCCGTCGACGTCTCCATTCATGAATATGATCTGAAATGTAAGTGGATGTTGACTGCTTTAACGAAGTTAATAATTTCGTGCCATTGTCATATTTGACCGGCAACTGAAAATGAGTTAAAAACGAAGTAGCTAACTGACTAAAGTTATAAAAAGTGGCTCGCGGTAACTCAATGTACCACTTGGCCGCAAGACCAATGAGAGTGTGCTGGAAAAGTCGTAAACGAATTGAATCATCTGAAATGGAATTAGACGCACACCAGAGGTGATAATTCATCACATGGTTCGACGGGTCCTCTCCTGGCTTACCTTCGAACTTAGGAATATCACTGGGCAACTTATGCGGCATTGGCGGCCAATACTAAAGATAGTTAATTGGATCGTTCGTAAGGTGCTTCAAGTCAGGCAAGTCCAAAGTTGCGATAAAAAGTAACTGACGATTAGGGTCCGTAAAACTCTGGGTCTGCAGGCCAGCCCCAGGAGGAGGACATCCAGGATAACTAGGAATTGGAATTGCATTTGGGATATTTTGTCCTCCTAGAAAACCAGGATTAACCGGACCATACTGGGGTTGCTGAGGTTGTTGATATGTATACCCAGGGTACGGTTGATACTGATAGAATGGTTGCTGCATAGCAGGACCATATTGGTATTGTCCTTGGTACGGTTGTTGATTAAACTGAGGTTGAGTGGTGACAACTGTACTTCCTACAGGCATCTGAACAGAAGTGTGGACCGTGGGTCCAGACTGAGGTAAAGATGTCTGAGGAGTAGATGCAGGGACAGTAGAAACCGGAGCTGTCGATACTCCAGAAGAAGGTGGGGTAGATGCAGTAGATGTTGCAGTAGTTGTAGCAGATGTTTGAGGCAGAGTACGAGGTGTACTAGGCCCAGACTGAGAAACTACAAAAGGTGCAGAAGTTTGAACAGTAGACTGGACAAGTTGCTGGGGTGAACCAGAAACCAAGGGTTGTCCAGTTTGAGATGACAACTGCGCATTCGGTTGCAAAAACTGTTGGGATTGAGATGGATCCCACACTAAATTCGTTCCGGGGTATGGACCCATAACAGGTTGAGGATATTGAGGACCATAACTAGGTTGAGGGTAGGGTTGATAATATGATTGACTTGAAGGTGGTTGGTAACCTTGAGTTGGGTATTGACCTTGGGGTTGATATCCCTGAGGCACGTACTGATACTGGGGTTGACCTTGAGGTACATATTGATATTGGGGTTGACCTTGAGGTACATATTGATATTGAGGTTGACTTTAAGGTACATATTGATACTGAGGTTGACCTTGAGGTACATACTGAGTTTGGGTTTGACCTTGAGGAATGTACTGTCACGTAGGTATGTATTGTCCTTGAGGTTTCTCCCCAGGCGCAAACTGAGTACCTTGAGGTTGCCCCCCAGGCATATACTAGGTACCTTGAGGTTGCCCCCCAGGCACATACTGGGTACCTTAAGGTTGCCCCCCAGGCGGAGACTAGCCACCTTGCGGTTGAGGATTGGGAATAGAACCTGACGTCATGAGAATATCTTCTACACTCAACGGTTTAGTACCATTATTTCCAATTAATAAATTTTGTTCAATAGGTTGAGGAGATGCTCCCGAGAAAGTACCAGAAATGGACTGATACCCAGCGGAAACAGAAGGACCGTTGTATAAAAAGGCTTCCGGAGATTGAGAAAACATGGACAACTGTTTGGACATATTCAACAGACGATAGTAACCTCTAGGTGTTGGGTGATAAGAAATAAGAGATTGAGAAAACATGGACGACTATTTGGACATATTCAACGGAGGATAGTAACCTCTAGGTGTTGGGTGATAAGAAATACGAGGTGGTGAAAAACTTAGCCTCGGGTTTTCCAAAAAATCAGTGAATGAAAGATACCAAGCATTGCTCCTAGGTGGACTGTAAAAGATTGATTCACGCTCCCTAAGGTCTAAAACAGGTCGATCTTCTGAAATAGGGATGCCTTCTTCGTTTTCCGAAATAGCAAGTTCTTCAATAGCTATTAGTCCAGAAGGAAGATTTTGGGTAATTATCGCTTCTACCCTAGGTGAACTAGGGCCACTAGAAGCTGGAGAAGCAAACCCTGATATTGGAGTAGCAGCAATTTCAGATTCGGGTTCAGATATTTCAGGTTCTTCACCTATATCACTAGTAGATGAAACACTACTAGTAACTTCTGAAATGGATACAGGCTGCGTACTATAATATGCTATTAACGCTGAAAAATCAGGATATCCCACCAAAGCAGATTCTCCTCTTTCAGGTGACCCGCTTCTACTATCTCTAGGAGTTACCAGGGCCCGTAGCCCTTCAAGCTGGCTTGGTGAAAAATCAAGAGGTTGGCCTCGAAGTCTATGGGACTTCCTCGGTAATTCAGCCACGGTTAAAAACTTTTAACTACTTCACAGGAAAACAAAGTAAAATCTCAATGAAAACCACCTAAAGCCTCTAAAGAACCAAACAAATTGAATCACATACCTAAAGAATCTAGGAGATCAATCACACACAAACAATAACTTTCCGTACCGAAAACTCTAGTTGGTGATGAAATCCAACATCCCAGAATTGAATACAGAAATAGTGGTTGGCACAATTACCCCAACAACCTGCTTAATGAATAGACTGGCAAAAGTTTCTCCACTAAACCGTCTCGAGTGAAGAGAACCCCCCAGAAAATCCAAGTGAGTTTAGCCGACGTCTGCTCCAGGTACAATGGGATCTTCCCGCCACCGTCACCTTAGGAAGAATCCAATAGAATATGGTCACTATGGTTACCAACAGAAACAAATATACCTTGGGGAACAATCCACGATCCGATACGCATGCAAGGGCAGAGTAACAAGCTCAATCCCCTTGAAGGCTCCTTGACATAAACCAAGGTTTACCAACAGGTGACCCCAGGTTCCACGACAATGGTTAATCCGAGGTTTACCGTTTTTAATATGTGAATATCTGGCGTTGTTCCCAATGAGGAAGGATTGATTCCCACACTGGTTTGGACACGATCTCGTGCTTCTTCTTTAAGAGGAGCTTTCCCAGAGCATAGATGCAACAATTGGATTTATCTCCTACCGCAAGATACAACTACTTGTTTTTTTTACTGCCTTGGAGAGTTAAGTACTCCCTACTCCAAGACACTAGCCTAAGCTATGTTGGTGTAATAGAGCCCTCGAAATAAAAATATTTCTAGATTAATTTTACTTTAAGTGTTATTTTTATTGGTTTTTGATTAAGTCAAGAGGAGCGGAGATGAAACTCGTGGTGTGAAGACTTGAATCAAAATCACTAAAAAGATGCACTTAAGATGATAAAACAATCTTTTCTCTTCAATGAACTTCTAGCTAGGAAAGAGTTTTAGAATGAAAATGCGTGTAAACGCAAATCTTTCTTAACAAACAAATTGAAAGAAGAGTTTTTGTTCCAATGCACTCAACTCGAGACAACAAGTTATTTTCACAAGAATTTCCCTTTTCATTCAAATGCTCAAATCCTACCAAAACAAACCTTTTCAAAAGAGATTTTTGTATTTTTATAAAAACACTCAAAACTATGACTAAAGAAAATCTTGAGAAAACTATGAATAAAGCAAATCTTAAGATCTACAAACTATAAAAAACTACTTGAAGTAAAAGCTTACAAAATGTTTTGTTTTTTAAGGATGTTTTACTTGGCGATAAGCAAACCAAGGACTAACTTGTCCAGAATCACAAATCAGTCAAAAAACAAGTAATTTTTGTTCTCTTTGTAAAAATGAAATCCAAACTTTTAACACAAGCTTTTCGAAGTTTTGCAAAGAGAAAACACAAGATGGATTCCTCAACAAAGGTAAATTTTGCAAATGGTCAGACTCATAAGAAGGCTAGTAAAAACCAAGGTGATCTGAGGCTTCTATGCTTCTAAGCTCTGAGGTACTACACGACCAAAATGAAAATCAAGACCGGCAACCAAAACTTCTAGGAATTTCACCTAAAACCCTAACACCAATGAAATTAAACCAAGGAAAGCTTTTAACAAGTCACATGCAGGTCTGGGCAGAGGATAACAACATCTAAACCAAAATAAAACTAATTGAAAGAGTAAAATTTGAATTTTTCAAAATTTTAGCAGGGTTCGCAGGCTCAGACTTTACACAGGTGCGTGCACGCTTTGTGTGCAAAGTAAACATGCGTAGAAGTACACACTGTGATACAAGCATAGGGTGCGAACTTTTCCTAAAGTTATGAAAAGCAAAAACAAACCTAGATCCACTAAATCCACCCAATTCC
>APFE031446034.1:0-17774 GCA_000404065.3 Pinus taeda | reverse complement strand
AAATTAACACAATGGTGTGATTGAAAAGTATTTTTTTAATTAAACCTTTATTGATGAAGGGTCGATTTATTATCAAAACATTTTGATTGAAGAGAAAAATTTTAGACATAACGTTCCTTGACGGCCAACATAAAAACCCAAAACGTCAAAAAAAAATTATTTGACAGGTAATAAAGAATCCAAATTCCAACCCTGCTCTCATCATACAACTTCATCATACAACCTAAATGAATAAGATATGGTAATTAATATTACAACCTAGTATGAAGGAGAGATGGTAAAATACTTACTTTGAACTAATATCAAGGAGACTTTCACATAGCCAAAAATAAAATATAGAAAGATAAATTAATTAAAAAAGAAAATCATATATTTTCTTTTTAGATATTTCAATATAAGACTTAAATAAACTATTTAAATATGCATGTGACTAATATAATTATTATTTTTAATTTATATTATATATCTAGTATATATATATGAAATTATTTCATATTTAGAGGGAAAAATCATTGAAAGTAAAATAACTCAACTACATCCTAAAAAAATTAAAATGGCTAATTAATTGAATTGTGAATATAAGATTGATATACCACATTCAAAAATTATTAATAATAATAAAAATACACAATGCCATAAACAAAATATTTAGTTATGTAAAGTTAAAGTAATGTTAAATGTATTTATCCACGGGGCTTTGGTGACGGTGATGGGTGTAATGTTTGAGGCACTCCTTGCATAGGTGGTCATGAGTTCAAAATCCCACCTGAGTGTTTGTAGTTATTATATAAGAAAATTTATATTAATATGTATTTACATATATTATTAAGATATTCTAAATAAAATTTTATGTCTAAAATTTAAATGTGAATATATTAAGTAATCATAAATAAAGTATTTTAATGTCTAAAATATATAAATGTAGATATTATATATATAGAAATAATAAAGACAAAAAATTACTATGGTTACAAATATTATAAACATTTCAACTGTCTTACTATTTTTTAGATTTTGGTAAATTTTTAAAGTATATTTAGAATGGACTATTTTAGAAAATCTAGCAAAAATTTGTTGATAATAGAAATTTAATTTAAGCTGTGTACTCCACATAATCCATGTTTCCAAAAATAATATATAGATACAGATATAGAAATAGATATATATTATGAGAGGGGTTAAATCTCTCGAGGTGTAATTTTTTTTCAAATTTTACACTGTAAAAAAAATTGTATATAAAAAATTCTTCAATGTCAATATCAATGCATAATAGATCTATGGTTAAGTTAAATCTCTACTAACTTATTTAAATATATATATTTTTAAGATATGTGTCAACTCCAAATCACATCTCTTGTACTAAATTGTAGAATATGTAACTTTTAATACAATGAATTTAATACCTATCATATACATAATAGTTATAAATAATAATAATAGGTACTTTGGTTTTAGGTTTGAATAATTCCATGTAGCACATGTAACCTATATTGTTATTGAAAAGTTTTAAATTTGATGTTTTGAAAATAAATAGAGCAATAATATGAGGGTTACCCCTGGGATTAGTTCTCGTTGTTATAAGAACCTTGCTGATGGAAGTGATTAATGTACATGAAACACAGAGGATGATAATAATAATAAAAAAGCTAAACGAGTGATTAATGTTCCATATTATGAAAGTAATTTCTATCTTCATATAATCATAGTAACCTTTTTTAGATAATGATTCTTTACCATTTTAATTTTATTTTTTATTATTTTCTAGAATCTTAATTTTTTTAATCGTAATATCTTTTACAACCATGGTTATGAAACGCGTGTTATTGAAATAAACTAATAGAAGAAAATTTGACTGATTAAGAATATAATTATTCTTAATTTAATTTTATGAATAATATGTTTTTTTTAATTAAATTTGCACGTTAATATAAAAATTTTAAGTTAAAAAATACATTTTCATATATATATTTTCTTATTGAAAAAACAAATTATAGAAGCCTTAGTGTAAATAGATGAGCATAAATCTAGCTCAATTTCAATTTAGGAAAAACTTAGAATAAATGTTTCGAGGGGTAAATCTCTTTGAAAGTGTAGAACTTGGAAAAAAGGTTTGCAGAGATTTGATCTTTCCTAATGCTTAATATATGCTTGATTAAGATGGATATGTACGGACTATATATGTGTATATATGTATGTATGTACACACCAAGTGTATTTTTTCGTTCTTCAAATTGCATTTTTGAATTCATAAATAGATTCAATGCCTTCAAAATTCATTTGGGCACTTAAAATGTATAAGTTAGACAGCTCACATTTTCAATGTGAATTTGTTTTGGTTTATTTAAAAAAAAAAATAAAAAAATAAAAACCTAAAAAAGAATTGAAATGTAAAATAGTGTAACTACTTGAGATGCTTTAACCATAAGATTTCTTTATTTCAATTTTTTTATATACTAGTAATTTCACCACATGTGGAGTAGCATAGGAACGACTAGCATATCAAAAATAATGATTTTGTAATTATTTTAATTCAAACTTACCAAAACATAGGGAAGAAGGGCAAATGAAAATTAATGATTTTTTTCATTCTTTTAATTTGAATTTTGACCTTGAACAAGAAAAGCTCACCACTCAAATGTACTTCCATGCTTCACAAGATATCTTCACCTATGTGATGAGATGTGCATGCCTCAACTAGTTTCCTTTGAAATGCATGCTCTTAAATACTGAAACGGCCTAAATTCAAGAAGCTTTGCATAGATTTTACATGGATTAAAACAATATCAACAAGTATCTTAAATTGAATGCATACATATATATTTTGCAGCAAAAGCATTGTCCTTAAATTTCCAGTGGCAATAATTCCATATCAACTGAAATAACTCATATTAAGCATGAAGCAATTGCACAAATCCCACTATACAAATCAACAATTCTTATTAAGTACAAGATGGGCCTCCACCATGATAAATAAGAGAAGATAATGGCAACCCTTAAAATTTACAACTTGAAGGTCAATGAATAGGAAAACTAATAACTACTATATTCCATTTGACTCAATCTGATAAATAAGAGAAGATAATGGCAACCCTTAAAATTTACAACTTGAAGGTCAATGAATAGGAAAACTAATAACTACTATATTCCATTTGACTCAATCAAACATAGTCTAGGCAAGTAAATTGATGAAATTATTTGGATTATCATTCCATGCAATAGTCAAATAATATGCATGAATTGAACATCCATCCACATACTTCCAACAAAAAAATAGCAAATTCATCCCATCCACAATAATACCTATAGCATTGGCCCACATTAAAAAAAACATGCACATGAGATCAATGCGAAGATAGACACAAGCATGGGAGAAAATAGAAGAAGATTTCTGCGAGAAGGAAAGAATTATTCAAATCAAATTAGGAGTGCATTCCAAAAATTTATTTTTCATATGCATGCTTTATTTGAAGCAATCCTAAACATAAATGCAAAATGCAAAGGATAAAGGATATTTAACCTATCAAATTAATAAGGGGAAAAACATGGAGGATTAGAAGGTGGAAATAGAGATGCTATTCGATCAACTTGAGTAATGCATCAGCGTTGAGGCTAAGAAAAAAATGTGCTTTATTTTAGATGCAATATAATAAATACTATTAATCGCTCTTGCCATATACAAATTGCCATAAAAACTAAGAGACGTAATGATATTTTTTTCTTCTTATGCAATCTTGACATCAGCATTGCTTATTTCAAACCAACCTTTGATGATTTTGTAAGAAAAACAAAAGAACCCAAGGTGGATGTTTTAGTTGTTGATAAAACAACAGTACTATGTTTCTTTCATAATCATGAATAAACATAATCATGAATATGGTTTAAGCTCTCTTTGAGGCCCGCTGACAAGTAGGACTTGGACAACACTTTCACAATCTTGAGAAGATGAAAAGTTAGCAGAAGTAGGAATCAAATTCCCAAATCCTTTCAACCAAATAATGATACACATTTCCAAACTTTCTAGACACAATAAACTCGAAACAACTTGATGCACATTCATGCGAACCTATACTACAGTCTCCTTAATCAGTTGATAATTAGAGGACAAGCATTCATTATTAAAGTCATTGTAAAAGGCATATTGTTGTAGAAACGGTACAAAATTTGAACCTGGTGTATCAACCAAGTCACCCAAGACACAAATTACAGCATGTGTTACTTTCTCATCCCTACATTAACATGTATTAAAATATAAACATTTATCAAAATTATGAGAATGAAGGTTGGGTAAACATAAGGAGCACTAAAAACCTTATCTGTAGTTATGATAACCTTGGAAACCTTACGAACACATGCTTGAACTGTATCGGCTTCACCCATAAGCCTCAACCCTGCAACATTAAAAATCCCATTCCTCCACATACGATGTCTTCTATTTCAAACCTCCGAACATTATTATTGTTAAATATATTTTCTTATTACAAATTCTTCTTGTGTGAGGGGCATTATTGCAATTCCTAATATCTTTTTAGGACAAACGAGAATATGAATGTAGAATAAAATCTTTCATGTAAGGATATTTCACCGTAGCAGTATGAAATGCAAACATTTTGAACATCACATAAATAACAACCGTAACAACAATCCAAAAAAGACATATGAGGCACAACATTGAAAGTACCTGCAATGTTAGTAAGGGAGGGAGCAATCACATGATCCTTGGACCCCATATAATTTGGTGGGATCAATCACATAACAATTAATGGTGTTCCTCTGTGTTTTTTTGGCCCTAAATTTTTCATCTTAGAAATTTTGATTTTTAATTTCGTTTTCATGTTTTCGCAATAGCAAGTATTGCTTTATGGGTATATTCTCATTGATCAAATGATGTTTCAATGTATTCAACTGTCTTTTTCCTGGGAATTCCTGGAGTGGCACGTCTCAAAAATTTCATGCCTCCTCTGGCTAAATATTGGTTGGTTCTCGGTGAAAGAATAAAAAATAATCACATTTATCCATCTATGTTCATCAAAATTCATCTCCAAATATATGAACAACTTGTAAATATTCCTTCACTTGTAACGCTAAAGAGCACTAAGTTTCATGCTAATTGATTGATCTTGTAAATGTGACACATAAACCATATCAAATTGCTACATGTTTATTGTAAGCAAAACAAATTGTATTTAAATACTATTACAAGAATTCAACATTTAATGGGAGATCACATTGTAAATATATTTCAACTTGTAAATCATGACTCTATTAAATGGAATTTTTATGTCCAAAGGAGATTTGGTCAAGCATATATTAATCCTTTATAATGAACAAAATTGGTTACAATTAAAGTTTGCCTTATAGTTAACCACATATTTTTTTAAATGGACTTAACTACGACGTGATTACAAATAAATTAAGTTAAAACTACAATATAACCATTCTTCTAGACCATAATAACAATATCTTTAGATTCTCACATCCTCTCTCGATGAATAAAATTAACTTGTCTTAAACTACAAAAGTATTCAGTGTAAGTTAGATTTATTTTTATTTTCCTAATATATACCATCTTCATTTATAAGGAGGAAATACAAAACCTCAAAAAGTAATAGGTAAAATTTTATGATAGCGGATACAACACTTTACCACAAGGAAACTCTACTAGAATCAAATTAGAGGTTCAAAATATAGTCTCTACACAAACATCCATACACAATATCATCGTCATGTAAAATGAACACATACATTCACGTCATATCTATCTGGAACATCAACCCATTGAAGATGCATTTCCAACTCGCTAGAATTGACATTACATGACGTTAAGCACACATATTAAATCACATTGCCATCAACATACTAGATGCAACTTTCCTTAGACAGACCATTCTCCTTTGACAATACCAACTTCATAATTGGTCTGATAGATGATGCGCTCTTAAGAAATTTTCACATCCTAACATACTCCAAGTAATTTAAACAATAAGTTAGAATTAGCCAATAATTTAAATAGCCTATTTTCCTTTCAATTTTACATATATTGAATTTCAAATTATAATTACAAATTAACATCCACAAAGCTTGTAATATTTATGAGCATATTAGATTGATATAACAATTTAAATAAATTCTAATTTCACCACCCTTTTCACATATTTTTATTGTTGGTTATAATTATTAATGATTACCACATCTAAAGACTTTTAGAGCAGAGTTACCTGGTATTCTTCAAAGTTTTTGAGATCCACATCTAAATATATAGGTATAATTCATCCATGTATTTTCTAAATTTCACAAGTGTTGCATATGCAAGAGCTTATACTACCAACATTTCTTCCTCGTGAATAGTGGCACTTTAATACAGGCATAAGTGGATTAGTCATCAAGGCTTCGACACCCTCAATAGATTGCATCCACTTACACGAAAAGGTGGAAGAAATTCTGCCAATAATGCATGTCATTAAGAATAAATAATATATCAATAATAAAGTTCAAAAGTAATTTTATGTTCTACATTAGTTTATCATTTTGAGGATGTTTGACAAGCTCTCCTGCCAGTTTTAAAGTATTTTCAAAATTTATGCTTCTATTCTTTTTGTAATTCACAAAAGTCAGATTAAAGCATGGCACATGATGCTAAAGTTCATTCTAATATACCCATTTCATCGTATATCAAGGTCCTTTATCTTATTTTGTCCCTGATGCTTTGACCTTTGTTATAATTGGCATCCAAGGTATTAACTTTTTAAAAGTTGCCAGATGGATGATATTGGGTTGGCTCAACCCAAAGAGAATAGAAACTTGCATGGGTACCTTATATCCAATATAAATATTCTAACCATTAAACAACTATTATTGCGTACAGTTATTAAGGTGAAAAGAGATCACAAATTCTTAATTTTTGTAATAGCCATAATTTCCAAACAAAGTGACACCTCTAGACAATGTGAAATGGTTCTATGCTTTCACAAAAGTGTTTTACGAGATGGAAATAATTGTAAGAACCACCCAACATAGGGATACGTTAGACACAATTTACCTCAGATGCAAGCTCATCTAAAGTTGGGTATGCATTAGTTTCCAATTCCATGGTGCGTGCATCCAGAAAACTACAGATATTCCATAAAGCCACTTCAAGTGCACGAAACTCAAAGGGAGTCTCTGCATTGCAGCATGAGAAGTACTTAGGGGTTTGGATTCAAAAATAAAATATGCAATGATAAAGCAACAAGTATCGCTAACGTCATTTCTAAAAAGATTAAAGAAAAATAAAATATAGTAAAAGAGAGTGTTCAAGTCCCAGTATCGACGTGATATCAATGAAACTTAAAATCATGGGACAGATGAAGGGAATTGAAAACATAAAGTAGGAATTACGTTGCACATACTTGTTGAAAAGAATAAAAGATTAAGAGACAAAAATTTACAGAAAATTTTGTTTTTAGGGAAAGATTTTTTCACCAAATAATCAATTATCAAAAGGGAGTCACTCAACACAATGAAAGAGCATACCTGGAATTATTTGGCTGGAAGAATGCATTGTAGCTTTTCACCAAATAATCAATTATCAAAAGGGAGTCACTCAACGCAATGAAAGAGCATACCTGGAATTATTTGGCTGGAAGAATGCATTGTAGCAGGCATAGGCTTGTTCTTGATTATTTGTCATCTTCTACAAGCCCCATTAACACTCTAAAACTTTGATCCCCATGGATACTATAAAACTTTCATTTATTCAATGTGATAAAAGACCTCTTTGCCTATTGCCATCCCTATTTTAATTTTTATTTTTATTTTTCTAAGTAAAGTCTAATCTATATTAAGGAAAGAGAGTATTTACAGGAATTACATCATTTGAGAGGGGCATTGCCCAGCCCTCTGGCGAAAACATTCGAGACTGACTATTTGTCCATCGATACCCTGTTACCATATATTGTCCCTGTTGTAATGCTTGGACAGAGGACATGTAAAAACCAGACTCTTGGATAGCAATCTAAAAAAACAAAAAAAAACCAGGTCCTTTTAAGCCTGTAGACTCTACCCTTGACACTGTAATTACATAGACAAACCTTCAGGTGAAGGTCAAAAAGAGAACTGGGGACGACCAATCTGATAGACAAAAAATACATTGATTGAACTCGGCAAAAACCTAGATAAAGAGCGACCATGGAGACTCAGAACGGGTGCTTTGGATCCTCCGGTGGCGACAGGTGCTGCGGGCTTGAAGTGTCAAGCCAATTCGCCATCTCCTCGTCCCATTGAAGCTGATCCTCAAGGCTCGGCTGAGTTGCGCTGTGGATTTCCTCGGTAGCGTGGGTAGTATTAGTCGAAGGCAGAGCTTCATGCTCTGGAGAGACAGAGTTCAAGTTCGCCTGAACTTGGGCTGGCTGATGCTGAGACGTCGGAGCGATTGCAGAAAGAGGACGAAGCATACGGAAAACCCTTCCCTCCATGTCTCCCAGCAAGATTTCATTTGACTGTAATTCTACAGGGGCCTGAGAAGAAGAGGGATTTTCTTCAGGTTCTGCCTCCGAGAGATAAATCGACACATTCACAATAACATCTAAGCACAGGAGCCTTCCAGGGATTCTGGGGCGGATAGGCAGGTAGGAGTCCAGCAACATCAGGAAGTCCTGCTCAGAGGACGAAGACGAATTTGTCATTGCCTCCCTGGGAACGAAGGAGTTCACCTCCTCGCCTTCAAAGGCAAGGTGAGTACCAACTCTCCCTCCGCGTCGCGGCAGACCTCTGCTTCGCACCATAACAGCGAACTTGCGGGCGATTAGATTAAGCTTCACAATCCTGAGACATTCAATAAGAAAAATATCATACCCGTCTCCAGCACCTTGTATGTTTTTCTGGGCTCTGAGCGACTGGACCTTGCCATTAAATATCCACTCCATTACCTTCAGCGAGTACAGGATTACAGCGTCCGGCAGGCGATTCATTAAGGACGCGGAATGACTGTTTGCAGGGGCTGGCGGCGAGCATTTAAGAGCCAGAGTAAATGCTTCCTCGGTTAAGGATAAGCCATCTGCCCTTCGTGACCCCGCGTGGCCAGCGATTAGATCGCTATCTTACCTGACTAACACCCGCATCCGGGTTTTTAATTTTTTATTATTATTAATTGTAAAAAGAATTAAAATTTATGTTAAACATATATAATATTTTGAAAACATGCAATAAGGCTTTTGATACGAATTTTGTTTAGTGTATCAATTTAAGTAAAATGGAAGAAAGGGCATAACTACTTTTGACATGGATATCAACTTTTGACATGTGACTACAACTAAACATATTATCGAATATTCCATCGTCGTAACTACCATCCACGTAATAATTACTAATTATTAAATTAAAATTATAAAAACCCTATTTTAAAACATACATGCCTTTCTGCATAAATATATATATGGTTGACATAGAAATTTTATATTTATGGACCATATTATCTAGTTTGAAATATGTTTTTGTTATTCATATATTTTTATATACACTTCAATAATGAAAAGTTACTTAACACTACATAGTGAAATATTTTATTTATAATTCACAACAAAACATTTTGTATCATTATTAATATTTCTTAAATGCCAAATATTAAATCTATACAAAGAATATAATTATTTACACATTTCCCGAGGAATTTTTTTCTATTTTAAATTATTTTTTGTCCGTGAACATTGGAATGTTTTATTACATTGTCAACAGTAAAATATATTTTTCCCTCTACACATGTACATAAAATTGATATTGAAATAAATTAATTAATATTGATATTTAAATAGTTTAGTTTAGTCACGCATTGAAATGTTTTTGAAAAGTAAAGAATGTCACATCTTCTTCTAAAAAATAAAAAAATAAGATTATTTTTTATTTTATTTAGTTCGTTTTTATATAAAGCTAATATAAAATTATGTTGCTTCACATGGAGATATAAAAAATATTATTTATATTTGAGATTGAGAGTAAAACTTGTCCTTCATGCTTGATTGCAATATCAACCACCAACAAGAATGATAGTGGTATCATTGGCACTATACTATGATTAAAAGTAACAAAAATTAGAAACATCAACCACTAAATACTGGGTTAGAATATCAAGAATGATAATTGTATCATTGACATTATATTATGATTAAAAATAACAACAAATGTAAATTCATTTTTATTTTAGAAGGTACATGTGTCAACTCCAAGCCACTAATTTCCCTCATATATTCCTAGTGCTCCTCTTTGGGCAGGTTTCATATCTCTGTGTATATAGTTACATAACTTAAATATCAAGTTATGAAATGTAATGGTTACGAATATCAAGCACCCGAATTTTTTTCTTCATTTTTTTATGTTGGCTTCAACCACATGGGAATCTCAACTTTGAATCTAATGATTTACTTGATCAATTGAGCTCCCCTTTGTGCTCGAATTAATAAATTCAATTTATATTATAAAATTGAAATCTATTTTTAGCTACTATTAATATTATATATACACATATATTTAACATTTCCACATATAAAAACATTCTTATTTTTAATTATATGTTTATTAATTAATTTAATATGTTTTTATATGATCTTATCATATATTATGAAAGTTATAAGGTTGAATATAAATAAATTAATTTATTTTTGTGGTTGGTAATTAAAAGAACCTTTCATTCAGGGACTCCAATAAAAATAAGAAAAACCCTATTTTAATTTTCGTTAAATTATATACCAGCATAAGAATATAAGTCCCCTTTAAATATGAATTAATTTAATTTTTAAAATTATAATATATATATATATATATATATAAATTTTAAAATAAATTTAAATAATAAAATTATCTATCGAAATTCTTATATCATAATAACTAAATAAATTATAGTAAATTTAAAATTAAATTCAACACAATGATAAATATATCTCAGATTAAAAAACTTGCACCTCCACTATTTTAATAAATTTGGAAATAAAATTACTTTCAATCATAAACCATTAGTTTTTGCTTCTCTTTAAGATTTTAAAATGGAATTTATCTTAATTATTTAAAAAATTTGGAACTAAAAATACATTTACTGGTAAAACTATTATTTTTTTAGGGATGATTTTAAGGACAAAATTTTTTTAAAAGGTAAAGAGTTTCACTTGTAAGCTGAAGTTGTGATACTTTTCTACTTGTCACACTTTTAGCAACTATTTTACTTGTGACGCTTTTAGTGATAAATGTTTATGAATTTTGGCAGGAGAAGATAATTTTATCTATAATTTTTTTTAAATTAAAATTACAATTTTTTTTGGAAAAAACTTGAAAAATTTAACCAACATTCCTAAAATTTAACTCTAGAATTTCCCTTATAATTATCCCATAAAAAATAACAAAATACATTTCAAAAATAAAAATGGCAAATTACATCTCACAGCGGAGATAAATGTGATAAGCATACCAACGGAGGTAAATGTGGTAAGCAAACCAGCGTCATTTACTGTGCATGGATGATATTTTCACAAAAGTTTGTTACTCCAAAATTCAATCCAAAACGAATCAATCTAATACTAAATCCACAAAGGTGATTCCTTAATAGAACATCGTTTCTCTAAAAGGAAATACAATGAAATTGGATGTAACACTAAGTCCAGAACCACAACCACAACGCCATAAACTTGGTGATTCAACGTCTTGCTTTCACTATTGCAAAACACTTACGCGTACTCTAACCAACCCAAAGTGTAAAATAGAGAGCTGGTCATGTTGAATTTTAAGTATGACTATAACTTGTCTAGAAATTCAGGTTAATGGATGATTTCACAATTATAGAGCGATCTACCTCATTACGGTATCTTATTTTTTTAATTCAAAAGTAGAGAAATATAAACTTGACTATCAACCAATTGTAAATTCGGATCATCAGAATTCTCAACTTCAACGCTACTAGTATGTTCCATGTTGATCTCACAGACTTCATATTGACGAGAAATACTTGTCAGCATCTCCATCAGAATTCTTTCCAAATGCATTAGGATTTCTGATTCTTTTACGAAAACTACCATGTAGAGATCGTCATGGGTTAAGGCTTTCCAAACACATTATGATTTTTTATTCTTTGTTGGAACATATTATGGAGATATCTTTATGGGTTATAATTATTGTAAATATCAATGAGTTGAGTGGTTGCATAAATTAAGATTTGGATCACAGTTAAAAAGTGGGATTTAATGGTGGAAGAACTCTCAATCCTCTAACAAAAGATCTAATTAGAAGTGTAAAATGGGAACTAGAGATTTTCTCAAAAAGGAATTTAATTATGTATAATATATACCTAATAGACATTAAAATATTTCATTATTATTCATAATTTTTGAATAGCACATATCTTCTTTTCATTATTATTGTTAGAAAGTAATTAATTTTTTCACTTTAGATTACTTTTAACTTTTAGGAATTTGAATATTTTATCATGATCAACAATAAAACAGCTTTGAGGTCTTGCACGAGATCCGACGATCTCACCCATTGTAGCAGAGTTTTGCCAGGGATGGGCATGATCTGGATCTCGAACGAGGCAGAGAGATCAAAGTTCTACTTTCCTCTGCAAATCTGTGATGAGAGGAGGTTGGTGCTTTGAAGGGCCTTCTTATCCTGAACTTTCCGCAGGGGTTTGTGAGGAGATGAGGAGAGATTCCATAGGTCATTGAGTTTGTCAGTGCGTTCCACACACAAGAGCTTCCAGGTGCTCCATCCAGGAAGATCCAGGAAACTGAAAGAACTCTGAATATTAAAAACACTGTATTGGCTATTCTTGGTGGACAGAGAAGGTACTAATAGGGATGAACAGCCTTCCAGAGCATAATATTTCTTTCCAATAGCCATTTCCTGAGGAGAAACTAGAGAATATTCTGCGTGTTCTTCCTTAGCCATTGCATATGCAAACTGATGGGGAGGGCTGATACGAGATGCAGCAGCAGAGGGTCGAAATCTGGCTGCCCCAATGTTCAAAGCGGAACATATTAGAGGGAAGGGAGTTCTCGGAAGAGATTGGAAAACCTGCGGCTCAGAATTAAAGGAAGAGGCCAGCATTCCATGACTGAAGCACCCATGTCCCAAAAGCTGGAAACCTCATGATCCTCCTCCCATGGATGATTTTGATTTCAGCTTGGATGAAGAGGTAGAGGATGAGGAAGGAATGGAAGCAAAGTTGGCACAGGATCCGCCCTCCACTGGTCTTATGGATTCGTCTATCCCTCCAATCTCACAGAAAAGGAATCTTGAACCCTCCGCCTCGGATTCAGACAAGGAGACCTCTCCGTGAGCCCAGCTCAGTTTGCAAATCATGCCAACTGAGCAGAGTCCTCTTGGCTGTGTCAAAGTTGGTAAAACGAAAGGGAAAAAATGCAGAATAGTTGATTCTACACATGTTGGGTAGAATTTTTTGTTCTACTTTTCTCCTCTGTTCTTCTTGTTTCTTCTTGCTCAACACTGCTCTCTTCTCATTTTCTTTTAGAGGATGAGGTGAATAGCCTATCCTTTTCGGTTGCCTGTGTTCTTGCTTGTCTTGGTTGTAACTTCTTATTGTACCATACGTCCTCTTAATAAAATTAAATTAGTCTTTGCTGAGAAAAAAAACAATAAAACATCTTTTTTTTTTATATTTTCTCTATATAGGTGAGACTAACATTTTTTCCTTAAAAGCATATGAAAATATGACATATTTTTTAATTATTTTATTTCTTTAAAGTTGACATAACATAATTTTATTTCGCATGGACATCAAAATAATTTATTTATGGGTGAGAGAGATAGTGAAATGTTTTTACCACATTTAATTCATCTTCATTTGTAATACCAATATAGATCTATCTTAACCACATACCTCCAAAAGGATCAAATATCTTAAGGTGCAAGCTCTCTTTATAATGTAAAACTTAAAAAAAATTGCACGTCGATAAATTGCATCTCTCTAAGGATTTCATAAATGATAGTTAAGATTCTCTCTATATAAATTCTCTCTCTACATGGATTCTGTAAACAACATAGCTCAAATATCAAATTCTAACACATGTTTACTCCACTCAAAATTAACTCTTAAAAAAGGGGTAAAAATTAAAACAACAATACCTGAAATCCTATAAAATAAAAAGAAATTAATTAGTTTATATAATATATAGACAAGTTTTTGTTATTGAAATATTTTAGTTAACCTTAGTGTTGAGATATTTCATTTATGGATTGCTGTGTGAAAATTTAAGATTTATTATTATTATTATATTTTTTAAATACATTTGAATATACTTAATTTTACATACGAAATATTCATTTATGATGGATATCATTTTTTTAATTATTATTTAATGTTTTTAAATGTCAATATCAATTTTATATTAAGAATGAATGAATTACCCATCTCTTGTTTCTTGTAATTAGGATTGTATATTAAAATGGTTTATTTATCTATTTTAAATTATGATATATAAATAATATTTCAATTTTATTTGTTATTTGGTTTAAATTACATTAAAAGAATTTAAAAGTTTATATAAT
Source organism: Pinus taeda (assembly GCA_000404065.3). NCBI lineage: Eukaryota > Viridiplantae > Streptophyta > Pinopsida > Pinales > Pinaceae > Pinus > Pinus taeda. The sequence goes on along the minus strand of APFE031446034.1, from coordinate 3,254 downwards.
ATATTATTATTGACATGGAGATATTTTATTTATAATTTATAATGAAGAGGGAAAGTGAAATCTTTTTTCCATATCTACTTTTTATTATGTTATAATATGTACAATTAGTAAGAATATGTTTTATAACGATTTTGAGTAAGATTAACAAATACTTATATCTTTTTTCAGTTTTGATTATAGTTGGCATTATTTTTTGATTCAAACAATATTTTATATCTGTTTCAAAACAGCAAGGATCAATTTCACATTGAACATAAATAAATCAAACATAATCCCCTTTTGAGTGAAGCAAAAATTATTAATATTTTATAATAATTTTATTAAAATTTACCAAACACGTATATTTTATTATAGATAACATTAGATGTTTTGTTATTAAAATATTTATACTGAAGAAAGAATTATAAATCTGTCCACAGATTATCGAATATGCTTTTTGAAATCCCCGTTCTTGGGTGAAGCAAAAATTATTAAAATATTTTATAATAATTTTATTAAAATTTACCAAACACATATATTTTATTATATATACATTAATTTTTTGTTATAAAATATTTTACTTAAGAAAAGAATTATAAATCTGTCACATTTATCGATATGCTTTTTGCTTGCAAAGACATATTGATGAAATGATAAATTATATAAAATACATTAAATTTTATTGTAAATATTTTATTATTAATTTTTTTTTAAAATATATTATATAATTTTATATCCAAAATTTGCAATTTAAAATTATATATAGTAATATATTTATATATAAAACTAACTTCCAAACGGTTTCGCAAACACTAAATTTATGAAAAAGGATAACGTAGAAGAAGAGGGAATGAAATATATAAATTTTAAGTTGAATGAATTTCTCCCTTTTTATATAAAACAATTCTCTTTTTCCTTTATTCGACCGTGCCTTTCCATTAGTGTAGACATAATGTTTATAGTGTTTGTAGGCATTGACGTTATGAATTTTACATGTTCCTTTTTTTCAAGTGTGTCACCGGTATTTATTGGTGTAGACATAAATACAGGCTATATTGTTTAGAAACACGAATGTTATAATTTTTTTAAAATTATAATAAAATATATATTTTCTTCTATTAGTTTTTCTTAAATCATAAATTATGTAGTGCATCATTTGTATCAAATTTTCCCATCATTACATAGCAAGCTGAGTTCCAACAAAAAATGCCCATCATTAGATAGCATGCTTGGTTGAGTCGAACTTTCTTGGCGTGTAATGACAACAAAAATGATTAACACCATAGACCCTTAGTCGAGGTTGATGCACTAAGATGGCAAGTGTAATGACAACAGCAAGGTCATATTTATTCACTACACTTAAATTAAATTTTAAATATATATTTTTTTATATTTAAATCATTTTATTTTTAATTAATTTCTCACATGCATATAGATATTGCCTAATTTAATATTGTATAAAAACTATTTAATTTAATTAAAAAAAAAAGAGTCAATAGGGTGACTTTGCCAGGCACATTTAGTGTTGAAGGCAGGGAGGTGAGTCTTCCAAGGGAGTTCTTCACAAGTTATAATAGAAATTAAAGTTAATTGGCGGCGAGGTAGCTAGTTCTCTCGAAAATTTGCGAGACAGGCAAGAGTTAAAGGCTGGAGGGGGATTTTTTTGCGATAGTTGTTCTTCCTAGCTATGGGAGTGTTCAAGGGTGATGAAATGGGCGTCGAGTATGCACAAGTTGCTAGACTATGCATGCCTATTATTTTGAGGAACACTAGCAGTGTTGAGGATGTTGGGCAGAGGGGTGGTGACCTGATTGTCTTCAAGGTGATGAGTAGCTATGTTTGGGACCATGGAGAGAGTTGGAGTGGTGAATTCCCTCGTAACTAGCTAGACAAGGGGTGTTGTGGGACTTCATGGTGCTACTTTGTCATAGAAGGGAATCGGGAGAGGGAGCTCTTCTCTTTGGGCCTATTAAGTGTTAGAGTTTCATTCTTCCCCCTTGGATGTGTGTAGAAATTGGAAATATTTGTATGGTCATAGATTGTTTGGGTGGGATTTTTTTTTAAGTTATTTGGCGATTATTTCGGGCAGTAATTATATCATGTAGTGCTTGGTGTATTTACGTGGTGACTATTAGTTTTCAAGTCGAGCATGGCTATTGGCAGCTCTGGTTTTGTAGTGTCTCCCCTAGTTTGTCTTAGCCTCCTGTGTCGTGGGAGGTTTCTTCCTGGTGCAGGTTTTGGTTATTGGGCGCAGTATTCTCATTGGCACTGAGGCATAACCCTGTTGGATTGAGGGATGTCATTTCTATGTAAAAGTATGGGGAGATTGACTTAGGTGACCAAGGCACTAAAGAAGTTAACTTGAATGAAATTCAATGGTTAGTATTAGGGCGACGTATGCTTAGAAAAAGGGGTCATGTTATGCGTGGTTGGGTCCATCCATGGAAATGTTCTGGTTCATGATGGCAAGGTAGGTGTTGGTGAAGGAAATGGTGGAGGCCTCAAGGGGCCTCTGACGGTGAGTTAGCTCATTGGATTTTTTTCATAACTCCTCTAGAAGAGCTGCAGTGCCTTCATTGGAGTCTCTCAATAGGAAGATGGAAAATATCGTTGGGCTTTTCGCTGAGTTACGTCAGTAGTGGCATGGTGGCAAGAATGAAGTGATAGTCTTAATGAATGATTTAAAACACAACCAGTAGGTGATGTTTGAGAGATTGGATTCAAACCAGAGGAACCAAAGACGCATAATTGAGAGGCTATATTAGACTAAACGCAACATTGATTACTTGGAGTACCACGCTCATGGGGGATTGAGCCCCCCTAACCCTATAAATGTCGGGCACACCTCGAATCTTCCTCATATTTTCTTATGTCAGTTGATTATGTATGTATTCTCGTTGTTTTTTGGATCTTTTGTTCTTTCGGGATAAGGACATGCTATGATTTATCGCATTTTTCTCTTAGTTTTTGTTTCTCTCCTAGCCAATAAATATGGTCGTAGTGAGGCTAAGAAAGTAATGCTTACCTTGCAAATCATATGTACTTTTTTATAAGCTAATGGAAATGGAATGAGTTTGAATGACAAAAAAAATTAATAGTTAAAAAGAAAAATTTCAAATAACTGCATTTTTAATAATTAATATACCTTTAAGTACCTGTGAAAAAACTACCTATATTTGATTCAAATATAAAACAATTGTATTAGAAATTTTGCCTTTCCTATATATATTTGTGAATGTATAGAGCACTAAAAAGTATATCTAAAAAGAAAAACA
>APFE031446033.1:0-12543 GCA_000404065.3 Pinus taeda | reverse complement strand
CCTAATCCCAGGTTGATTCTTATATTCTTTGAAGTGGAGTTCCTCGTGAACCCTCCTGGCAGAGAAGTCATTGCAATTCGTGACAAAGATCCCCTGCACTTGAAGCGACTTTTACCAACTGCAGTCATTTCTTGAGGACGAGAGTTTTTCAGCATAAGGATACACTACTTGTTGTTCTGAACTGGGGAGATTTTCTACGCTACTCTAGGAGAATTTACTTGGTTTTTCATGTCAGACTTATGATGGAGAATCACGTTCTGAATCTGCATTGTACTGATTTCCTCTTTTTTAAAATGAGTGATGTAATTTCCCAGGTCTTGTATAATGGGCTAGATAACCATTGAAGGTTCGCTATGGTATTGGTTTTTCATAGACACCGTTGTTTTCTCTTGTTGTCCCTACCCCTCTGTCCACCGCCTTGTTCACTAAGGCATTCATTGCTTTGTTATGGACCCTCAACACATGTTTGTAGACAACTTTCCCGAGCAGGTTGAAATTATTAATAATTCTTTGCTTTATCTTATTCAAGGCTTGATTTTTAAATTCTCTTCCAGCTTCCATTGCTGCTATAGTAGAGTCGCCAATAATAATTGGATCTTTTTCTTGGAGCTTTGTGACGATGTTGGTGCCCATCAGTAAACCATAAGCCTCTACCTTGTTGTTTGATAGAGTCCCCAGCCCCCATTCAAAGGTGGAAATTGTTTCACCTTGCTGATCCAGGATTAGCCCACCCGCCCCAGCTCTTCCGGGGTTGTTCTTGGAGGCTCCATCAAAGAAGAGGATGTATTTTATTTGATTTTTGATCCACCCCTCTATTTCCCTTTCGTTACCCCGAAGCTTCCAATTTTCCTGTTTGTTACCAACATTCTTTGGTATATGATTGCTGACTAGGCCATCCACGGGGATCTTATTGTCCCAATCCTTTTCTACTTATGCCCAGCTAGTTTGGTCTGGGGGTTGCATTCCTTTAGAGCTAATCATTTCCGCAATTTGGGCCCAAGTTTTGGAAAGAATCATACCTAAGCTTGTTTTTTTGCCCTTGAAGATGCACTTGTTTCTTGCCAACCAGATGTGCCAGCAAAGTGTGGAGAGGAGACACTTCCAAACACTTATAATGGTAGCCTTGTTTCACTTAGCATAAGGGTAGCTGTGAGCCCAGTTCTTGTGTAAAGGAGACAACAGCACAATTGGCTCAATATCCAAGTCGAGGGGGTTAATAACTTGCTTCCAACATTGTCTAGCTATGGGATAGCTTAAGAAGAGGTGTTGGGTGCTCTCTTCTTCTATTTGGCAAAGAACACACATTCAAAGCCCATGAATGCCTTTTTTCCTCAAATTCTCAGCAGTAAGTATCCTCCCTTTCAGCAGGCTCTAGGCGAAAAACTTGATTTTAAGAAGACAAGCGTTCTTCCACACAACAGGCCAGAGGCTCCAATTATCATAGTTGCTATGATTACGGAGGAAGTTATAACCAGATTTGACAGTGTAAATTCCTCTGCTGGGATCCCAAATATAACTGTCCATATCCCTTTTGTTTATTGGAGCTGAGCCATATAGCAGGGTCTTCAATTCTTCCCACTGATCAGATAGGCGATTTGGTATAGGAGGCTTTTTCCAAGAAATCCATCTATTTTGATCCCACTTTGAGATGGAAAATAAGAAAGATATACCCTTCTCCTCCAACCAGACATGGAGATCATTCAGATTGTGATGTCCTTTTGACAACGCTACTCCCATAATTCAATCATTCCAAATGGAAGTATTTTCTCTATTTCTAGGATTTCTTGAGAATTGATCTTTGATGTAGGGAATGGTTTTTTTAATAAGCTTCTAGATTTGGGTACAAGGACGGTCCGGGATCAGCTCGTTAATTAGCGAGGACCTCTGCCCATTGAGATATTTCCTAGCCAAGGCTTCTCCCCACCACTAATCCTGCCCATTTAGTATGCGCTAGACTAGCTTGATACCAAGAGCTTTGTTTGTTATGTTTGGGAGGTGGATGGAGATGCCTTCGTATTCAAAGGGAAGAGTCACTTGATCCCACCGAACCAAACTGAACTTTTTGGAGTCCTGTCTCCCCCCTCACCAAAGGAAGCTTCTAATTATAAGCTCCATTTGCTTATGAATGCTAGTTGTAGCCAAAGTTAAAGCGAACTGATAGATTGGCAAAGCCGAAAGGAGAGCTTTGGTTAAGATGGTTCTACCAACCAAGTTTAAGCACATCATCCCCCAACTTTGGATTTTCCCTCTCACTTTCTCTATTTGTTTATTCCAGGTCTCTGTCTTAATCCCTTCTTTAGTCCATGGTAACCCCAAATAAATGAAATGGCTCCATTTTTGTTGTACTGGGATTTCTATATTTGAGAGATCCTTTGCATGATATTATTTGACACATTCCAGGTGTATATTATACAATTTTTATTGTTCAAAAGACCTCGAGAGGAAACTAGAAAGTCATCTAACACCTTTTTGAACCTTCTGGCAATAATACTAGATGTGCCCCCTATCAAGAGGGTGTTGTCAACGAAGAGAGAGTGATTAATTTCTTTAACCCGTCAAGCAATTATGATGCCATTAATCTCCCTTCTAATTCTCTGATTCTTTAGCTGTATGCTAAGCGTTTTTGCCATTATGATGTAAAGAAATGGGAAGAGAGAGCATCCCTGTCTCAGTCCTCTAGTGCTGTGAAAGTATCTGTTGGGTCTTCAATTAATCAATGTTGCAATCCATGGGTTGGAGATGCATGCTTCAATGATCCTAATGAACTTGGTTGAAATGCCAAATTTTTTAAGAGCTGCAACCAGAAAGCGATGAGAAACACGATCAAAAGCATTAGCCATATCCAACTTTATAACCATACCTCTTTCATTGTTTCGGATGCTGCTGTGGATGGCTTCCTGAATGAGGATTACATTATTAGTTATTTGCTTTTTTGGGACAAAGCCCCCTTGTTTTTCCGAAATGATACAAGGAAGGATTTTTTTTAGGCAGTTTACCAAAATCTTAGTGATGATTTTATATGAGAAGTTGCATAGAGATATTGGCATGAATCTGTCAAAGGAGACATGCTTTGACTCTTTAGGGATGAGGGCCAAGTGAGAAGTTTTTCTGTTTTCCCCCACTTTGTGTTTTTTTAAGACATTCTTAATCTTAATTGTCTCCCATTGGCACTTGTAGAAGGCAATGGTGAATCCATTGGGGCCTAGAGCTTTTTCTGGATGCATGCTCCAAACAGCCTCCCTTATTTCGTCCGCTGTTACCTCCTTCCCAAGCTCACTGTTTTGTTGTTCACTAACTTTGCTACTAATTTGCTGGAGAAAATCAGCGATATCCACTTGCTGCTCCCCAGTTGTAAGGAGGTTTTTAAAATGGTTATACACTGCTTCTTTTACTTCTTCTCTCCCCTTTATTTCTTGTCATTCCACTTGAATTTTGTCAATTTGGTTGCCCACTCGTCGAACCTTGAGGTTGTTGTGGAAAAAAGCATTGTTCTTGTCCCCTGCTTGGATCCAAAGACATCTAGACTTTTTCCTATGTTCCTCCTCTTCATTTCTATTTTGCTTGTAGAGGGCCACAAACATTTCTATTTCGTGGGCTTTATCTCGTCCAATAACTTGCTGACTTTATTTTTCTTTGATCCACTTTTCCAGCGTTTCTCGCAACTCTGACCTTTTTGTTCTTGTCTCTAAGAGCTTCTTCTCTGGCCTACGTTTTTATTTTTTCTCTCACATTTTTGAGCTTGGTCTCCCATACGTACTATGGGGAGCCCAACACCTCTGCGTCCCAGCTTTCTTTTATTATATTCCTGAAACTATCCTTGCTGTCCCAAATTTTGCTATACTTGAATGGGATTGGACCTTGATTTTCCCACTTGTCCAGGATGAGCACAACCGACTTATGATCAGATGTCGAGGCATGCACAATTTTGCTCTTGATGGACAAAAAACTTGCTGCGATATCCTCCTAAATCAGAATTCTATCAAGCCTTTCCTTTATGTTATGAACACCCATTCTTTTGTTGCTCCATGTGAATTTTCTGTTGCTAGGATGGATATTGAGCAACTTATGTTCAGCTATAATATCCTCCAAGACTGCTCTTGATGGATCGCTAATGTATCTGCCTCCCAGCTTTTCCTCTATACTCCATATCAGATTTAGATTCCCTTCCATGACTAGATTATCTATTTGGACATCCTGTACCTCTTCTTTTAGTGACTCCAAACATAAGGCTTTGTCTCTATAATGATTTGGTGAATAGATGTTTATAACCGTATATTTGAAGTTTGTGTTTTTCTTTGTTAAACCTGTCCTGACCCAGCTGCTATTGAGTTTTTGGCCGATAAATTTCCAGTTCCATTTATTTCACAACGTACCAATGCTTCCTGAGGCCCCATTAGAGTTTGTGGCTATTCCTTCATAATTTTTTTTGTGTTACTATCAAGTTTCGAAACTCTTGGTTACTGATTTTGGTCTCTTGGATCATTAATATATCCAGTTGTTCTTGCTTTATTAAATCTCTTGTTGCGTTGAGTTTTAAGGTAGAACCCAACCCCCTACTATTCCAAGAGACCAAGATCATTATTTACTTGGTTTATGGTGGTTCCCAACCTTGTTCTTCATTTGCGATTTCTCCCCACTCCCTTTCTGTTTGCCAAGGAAAGTGTCCATTGGCTGTTGAGTGCCAATAGCCATATCCTTTGTTGCAGCCTCATCTCTAAGTTCCTTGTTGGATTTCCTCCCGTCTTTTTTAGGCTGTTCCGGAGCATTGGTTGTTTCTTTGACTTTGTTTCTGTTGAGGATTTCTAATCAATGGAGCGGGTGGAGTTGGGGGGGGGGGGGCAAGAAGCTGAGGGGAGAAGGGAGGAAGCACTGGCAGTAGCATTGGGCTAGGGAGGGGAACGAGGGGATGGAGGATCTTCATCCAAGAGTTCGAAGGGATTAGATGACGGTTCGACCAAAGGTGCAAGGATGATGGGGGGGTTTGAGGAAGTAGCAGTATTTCCATGTGCTTGAGAGGGGTTCTGAGTAGTTTGTTTGTTACTAATTTTCTTCCGTTTCACTTGTTCCCAGTTATTTTCTTGGGTTTCTGCATTTTCAACCGTCTCCACTTCCTTTAGTTTGCTACACCTATTTTCGAAATGACCATACTCATGACATACCTTGCATTTGAAGGGGATTTTCTCATAGTCCATTTGTTGGATGTGCATCCATTGATCCACCTTGAGTTTAATTGCCTCCGGAAGCCCTTTTCCTAGATTTACTTCCACGCAAATCTTGGCACAAGCGTGCATGTTGTCTTTTGGTTCGCATCTATCAATATACTTGCCCATCGCGTTCCCTATAGCTTTGACAAACTCATCCCCCCAACAATGAAGAGGAAGATGCGGCAACCTAACCTAGACCGACACTGCATTTGGGATGTCCATCTCAGGATCAAAGTCCAGAGACCACCTATTCAAATAAAGGCCTCTCGAGTCCGTGAAGTATGGTCCATTACTGAATATTAAGTTCCTACCTTCTTTAGATTCAAATAAAAATGTATAGTATCCCCTTCCACAAAACCTGATTGTGATTTTCCCTTGTAGGTTGGCGCTCCAGTTTCTCTCTACCCATTTTTGGACTGCTCTAGCGGAGGGCCATAGACTTGTAAACTATCCAACTAGTCCCCGTTCAGTGAGAGAAATGGTTGCTTTTCAAGGTAGAGTTGGAGGTAAAGATATCTTAGGAATGTCATCTAGTTTTTTGACAAATTTACTTGCAACTGGCCTAGCTTTTGGAGCTCCATGATCTGCTATTAAGGAGGCAAAAGCTGCTTCATGGTTAGATTCTTCATTCGGAGAAGGAGAGCCGTCCCCGGACTGGTGAGGCATTGGGCAAAGGAAAGCTCAGTAGCAGGGGCTGCCAAGCCCAGAGCAGAGAGCAGAGATCAGTGCGAGAGGACCCAGCCAAAAGAGAGCCAGAGGGAAGGAAGGCAGCCTGACAGCAGCAGGCTGCCAGGCAGGGCAGCTGCAGGAGGCAACGCGAAACGTAGAGGCGGAGGCTAGGTCACGAATGCACAATCCAAAGGGCCAATAATAATATTATTAAAATTAAAACTAAATTATATAAAATTGTTCATAAAATAATATTTAACTAATTATATTTCTTTAATTATTAACTTATCTAGAAAATATAGAAAGTACTTTTTTAATTAAATTAATTGATTTACAACTAAAAATTATATGAATAAAGTTTTAATATGTAAATGAGCCAAAATACATTATTGTTTTTAAACATGGTAGTGTCTTGATAAATTATAATAAATTAAACAAATCTAACTATTAATTATATAATAATATAATAATAATAATATATAAATATAATATATCCTCTCTCTATATATATAAATATAAATATAATGATTAAATATATATATATATATTATACGATATATCATTATATACTATATATATTATATATATATTATATATAATTAATTTTGTTATCTTAATAATATGAAATATATTATATTATTAAATAAATATTTAATGTTATCAAATATTCATATATTAGTAAAACTGCCATTTTATAGTCTTATTATAGTCTTGTTAAAAGTGCACTAAAGCTTATTGTTAAATAGTGCTGAAAAGAGTTATAGAAATGTAAATATTTGGCAATAGTAAACATTGAAGTATTAGCGGAATTAGAGAATAGGATTGAGTGTCCCAAAGGCTCATATTACTCACGTGCTCATATTACTCACGTGCATATACTTGTAGTACAGTCAAGTTTGAAAAAAAAAAACTTAGCAGGTACATCATATGCAGTGTAACTACATACACATATTATTGTATCACACTCCCAACCAATCCACACGTCAGTGACAATAAGAGACTTGTACCTAAGCAGAGGCTGCAGCTAGATCAGTATCACAAGCAAACTCAGAGTCATATTCACTTACACTTGATTTCTTCTCCCAAACACAGTATTCATGCCCCACTGCTACAATATCAAAGTCCTGGGAAGATGGAGCGAGGCCTCCGATGTCGAACCTTGGACCAATCTTCACAATCAATTTGTTGTCGTCAATGGATACCATGTACAGATCCCCGTCTGCTACCAAAATGGTGCACCTGCTGTTACCTCTGATATTGTTTCTCCTCCGTATTGCTACCAGTTCTGTGATCTTCTCACCCAAACCCCAGTCAAAGAAATGATCATAGAACTGCCAAAACATATTCAATTATCAGTCAGTCACTTATCTATGAATAGAAAATTTATGAACAGAGATATAAATAGAAAATGTAAGCATTACTATGCAGGGGATTCCCGGGTGAGTAAGAATGTAAACGTATCCGAGCATGACTTTGTGAGGAGGAAAAGGCCAGTGGCACTGCGTGGATCCAGTGTCATGGTTATCTATGAAAGTGACTGCTTTCTCAGGCCAATATCCAATCATTCCAGGAGGTTTGTTATTCGAATCCCGCAGCCTCCAGAGCTCCCCGTTGACTGCCTCCTGCAGGATGCCCTTGGTCGTGAAATCGAAAGCGGCACACCTGTCACCAGTGGCGTTCACCCAATCCACAAGTTCTTGGCGATGAGCATCTTGATTATGTTGGGGCCGCCCATCGGGACCGTAGGAGAGAGAGTTCCAGAGTTCCCCAACAGAAAACTGCTGCGGATCCGTCAACGTCATGGAGATGTAGAGACCCACGTAGTAGCCGGCGTAGCCCTTGGCGAAGTCGAATCTCCAGGAGTCGAAGCCGATGTGTGAGTAGAGCCACTTCATCCAGTTGGCCAGCTCCCTCTGCACGCGCTCGTTTGTGTGATCAATGTCGGGAGCTGCGCCGAAGTCTTCGCCCGTGTCGGGCTGCCCGGAACCGTCGGAGTATGGATGGTCGTGCTTCACGACGGCCCACGGACCCCAATCCAGGCGCTCGTCGGGCGTTCCGCCCTCGAAAATGCACCACACTCCTCGTTCGTCCTGCGCGTCGCCGCAACGGTGGTTTATCACAATGTCAGCCATGCACCGAATGCCTTTCTCGTGGTATGCTTCTATCACCTCCTTCAGCTTCTCCTCATTTCCATATCTCGAAGCATCCAGATCGTACAGCCTGCCTGGCATGTATCCTGTTTATCAACACTCTACTGTTAAGGCACTTTTTGCCAAAAGGTTATTAAGCGGTGTTGTTAAGGCATTTCTTTGGAAACAGTTATTAAGTAAGACATTTCTGGCTAAAAAGATTCAAATCTTTTAACTAAATTAAAAAAAAAAAAAAAAAAACTAAACAACCTACCTTGAGGAGCCACCGAGTGAGAAGGAGGTGGAAACCATATATCTGTAACACCAGCCTCTGCTAAATCCTTCACTTTGCTCTTCAGCACATCATACCAGCAAGGATTTTTCCATGACTCCCAATTAAATCCCTGGATACCAACATGGATAGGTTGGAAAAGATTGATAAAGAAGAGTGAGAAAAATACTTTACATTGTTAACGATTTTATGTGATACTCTATACTCTATCGTGATAGATCCGGAAGAATTAAGGCTACCCATTACTCTATGTGATAGATCCTGAAGAATTATTCGACCCAAATTACGCGAATTAAGTCTACCCAAAAAATATGTACGCAAGATTACGATTTTACCTGAAACATAATGACAGTAAGTGGATCAGTTGGTATGTTGCCTCCTCTGCAAATAGTGGATCCATCTTGCTCTTGTGTTTGTGTTGAATTAACAGCAACGGCCGATGAAATTGCATTTATCACTGGTCTTGTGCGCTTCATTTTCATTTTCATGGCCGTCCAAGGAATCCTTTGGGGATTCGGCCTGAAAGCCAGAGGAGCTGATACTCCGTCCCAGGTCAACGCAAGTTGCATAGAAGAGCAAGAGTAGAGTACCCCACCTGCTACTCTTAATTCCATTGCAGCTTTGCCCTTTTCTTCCACTAACCCTACCGCTGCTACCTGATCTTCTTGGCGTAACTAGAGGCTTTACTGCTCTATCTACAACTTCTTCAGGGGACACAGGGTAGAACGAATAACAAAATTCCACAGACATAATCACCTTATAATGTTTCGATCCCTGTAACGGTCTGCTCTGTCTCAACCATCTCTATGGCAATATATGAATCCTGCGAACAAAATCGTTTGTATTAACAATATATGGCTGATGCTTCATGCTTTTTTCGCTCTGGAAAATATATGGCTGATGCTTCTTGCCCGCCTTGCCAAAATCATCTCATCTACGTGGAGGGCAACCATGAATTAAACTGGCCATGGTTGGCAACATTCACGGGCTGGGGCTGGTCACATGTGACCTCGATCTCAACTTCACCCACATTATTGTTGAGCTTCAAGCTAATAAATCTTATTTTTCTTTAATAAATGAGAGGGGGAGAGAGAATGGATTCGGTTTTAAAACAGTTTATAATATTGTTTGATTAGAGTTATTTTTAATAATATTTTATAGAAATAGTATAAATTTAAAGGGATAGAAAGTAAAAAAGAAAATTATTGTAAAGTTTATTAAGTTAAAGACAGTTTGTAGGAAAGATTGTATAATTTTCAGGGCTGTTTTTAAAAGCCTCGCATTCTAAAATGAAATGTTTTTTGTTTTCATTTTTCAAAAGAACAAAAACTACATACTTTTTCCTGCGGCATCTTTTTTGATCTTTTCCACCACTGAGTTGCTTAGAATTAGTCTTTAACTAAGCAATAAGAATTTTGTCTCTCTAAAAAATATTAACTTCTATATACACCTTTTGTTAATGATATGGAAAAGTGAAAACTTAATTGGTTGTTTTTCTAATTACTAATAAATAATAATTATAAATAAAATGATTTTTCACTAATAATTAATAATTATAAATAAAATGATTTTTCACTAATAATAATTATAAATGAGATGATTTTTTATTAATAAATAATTTTTACCAGATGATATTGAATGACAAGTCAAATTGTATCCAGAGCCAAAATAGTTATGACTACTAGTTTGACAAAATTTTCCATCATGTAAAAAAACACCAAAAATACACAACGTATTATTTATTTAGATGAGTAGACGGTATTAATTTGGTCGAACATGAGAGGAGGGTGAAAAGTAACAACTTTTTGTATTGGGAAATGGAAGGCACATGACACGAGTGTAAAGTAGAGTCGTTGCTTTGCTTTACCGAAGATGAGGACGTGCACTCACGAGTGTTGAAATGTTGTTTTGACGCGCCCGAGGATTCCAACGAATTCTTTCAAATATTATAAACCCAAAAGCCTTTTATACATTATCACTTGCTCCCTTAAAAAAATCGCAGATAAGGACACTTATATTTACTCATACCAATTACCCTAAATATCCATAAGTCAGATAAGGATATTTATAAGCTTTTTATACATTATCACTTTTTTTTTAAATTTAGGAGAATGGGTAACTGGTGAGAGTTATCCTGCACAGACCCATAATCAAATCTAACTCGTTGTCACTATAAATCTAAATTACATGCAACCGCCTGCAATGTTCCCTTGCAAAAATCGCACATAAAGACACTTATATTTACTCATAGTGATTACCCTATATATCCATAAGTCTTGATTGTAAGTTGGCCCATGTAATGTCTTTTATAAAATGCCTTCCATATACAAACAAACAATTAGACAAGGATGGTACTCATTTATTTTAGGAAATATAGATTTTATATAGGGATATAAGTTTATTAACTAATGAATCTATATAGATGAAAATAGTTTTAGATAGAGGAGGAATGACTTGTTATAGAGTTTTGTGAACCCAACCTAATTTAATAATTTGATTAATTAATTTATTAATATTTTTTAACTAATATCTCATTGTTTTGAGATAGTAGGCCATTGCCAAAAAAAATAAAAAAAAATAATACATAATAAAATATAATAACTAAATCAACAACAATAAACAATGAAATAATTAATTAATTTTTCACCTTCTATTCTATTAATTAAGTTAATAAAAATTTATAAACATATCACATAAAGAATTAATACTTAATTATCAATTCTTTAATTTATTACTCTAACAATTAATTAAAATAATTAAATTAATAAAATCAATCAAACCATTATTTAAAATATTTAATTTTTATAAAAATAAAATTAATACAACATAATAAGTAATTCCATAAATAATTAAATCAATTTAATTAGGTTATCCCTTTAATTTATTAATTAATTTAATTAAATGTCATTTGTCCATAAACTTATTAATTAGCTCAAAAATTAAATTATTAAATAATGAAAAACTAGTAAGATTAAATGGCGACCTATGTTTTATATCTTTTCATTAATTTAATTTTATATATATATACTTATATATATATAACTTTTGAATACATCATTAAGTTCTAGAGAATATCTATTGAACCGATGATGGACTCACTTGGTAGTCCGAAATGTTGGGTTCACAATTTGAAAATTTTGTTAAGCACTTGGATTGTGAAGATCACACAATACTAATTTACAACACAAATCTATGCTGTATTTTAGAACAAAATTGAGTTAAAAATATATTGAAAACACATTAAAATGTAGATTACTAAAAAGGCTTGAGATGTTGTAATCATAAGAATATATTTATTTTTAATTTTTTAAACCATATAATATATACAAATGTAAGATTGAAACATTTTATTTAATATAAGTATTGAAATATTTTTCATGGTCATTATAATATTCTAATTAATCATCTCATATTTGCTTAATATTCTATTCACAAACTCTCATTATTATTATTATTTTATTTATTATTATTATATATATAGACGAATGAATTGCACATCTCCTTTTATTACTGCTTATTCAAGGAATTGGAATTTCTTTTTTTCAAGTACTTCTCTATTGCGGCATTAGAATATCATGTTTTTGTTTATTTTATAAGGGTTTTTTTATTTTAATTAATTTAATTTTCTTTAAAGTTGATATAAAATTAAGTTTCTTCACAGAAACATTGAAATATTTTATTCATAGTAGAGAGTGAAAAATGAATGGAAAATGAAATGGTTGTAGTGCATTTCTTTCGTACAGGGTTACAATACTTTTAATAAACCTATGTAAACATGTTTTATTTAAATGTTAATTTATTTATATTTTAAAAGGGAAACGTATTCCAAACTAGAAATCTGACGGCCATAACAACAAAATTACACATCTCCCTGATACTTTGGTTATTAAAATGTGCCTTTCCGCTATATAAAATCATTACAAAAAATAGTCTTTATCTCGTAAAATAATAAATAAAAATTATACATTAATTTGATGCTAATTTAATGTTTACTCAATCATAATTTCAAAAAATTTATTTATTATTCATTTAAAAAATGATGTAAATAAGTTCAAAAATATCATCAGCAAATTGTATATAAAAATATTAATCAACTAAAATTTCGTTAAATCAACCAAATTTCAACTATTTAGCCCTATGTTGTAGAAAATATTTGAAGTGATTATTTTCGTAACTATTTAGCCATAAGATTTCCAACATATTTACTTCATATATTCATAAAAGTAAATCAAAACGTGACCAAAAAGGT